>JAJMKZ010000034.1:0-20262 GCA_030564005.1 Ruyongia tratensis | reverse complement strand
GCAAATTAGTTAACAGATATATTGAACAATTGAATTCAAATCCTGATTCAAATAATCTTGAATTTATTGATATAGTTGATCCTAAATTGATACCTATTTGGACAATAATTGATAAACCTTATCATATATATACAAATGATGTCAAATCTTCTTCATTTTTCCAAAAAATAATATCCCTTTCCACTTGTTCAAATGGTTTGATATTAGATAATGCAATTTTAACTAAACTATCAACAACTGAGATTATTAAAAATAAGAAATCTTTTACTACTACAAATATTAACAATGAAATATATTTATTAATGTATATAGAGATCATTGATTCTGAATTTCCTCAAGTTAAATGTTTATTATTAGATTTCAATCTTGATAAATTAAATAAAATGATTTTAAATACTGTATCATATTCAAATTCTTTTATTGATGAAAAATTAAAAAGTAAGGAAGATATTATTGATTTTGCCTTAAATAGAAAATTTGATTCATCAACAATAAATAAATCAAAACAAAAAGTTTTATTACCTACATTAATTAGGAGTAATAGCAATTTAAATAATGTGAATAATATAAATGAAATTGAACAACAAGTAATGAAAAAAATTATAAATAAAGAAATAAAGAGAAGAATGAGTTCATATGATAAAAAGGAGCAAATTCAAATAGCTGATATATGTCTTAAAGGTATGAAGTTCAAATTTAAGAATATAAGTAGTAATAATAATACAAATAAAATTGATAATAATACCTTAAATGAAATGAAAATTTGGATTAATGAATTTATGAATATTTTAGGTTTAAGTATACCTATGAATTAATGACCTATTTTAATGTTTTAATAATTAATTAATAATGATGACCTGATATATATAATGTTGTTATCTTGTAGTTTTTGTTTGTACTTTATCATTGTTATATTTATTTAGTTCAAAGTTAACCTTATCAATATTCTTTTCAATCGTACTTTTTTTAATTAAAGAATCATAATTGTCTATCAGTTGCTTTAAAGGTTTGTTTAAATTATTAATCTTGATAGATAGTATAGCATATGGATCATGATCAGGTGAAGACATCTTTCTTATATTTTGGAGGGGGGGGGGGGTTTTGTAGAAGAAGAGATGTTTGTTTGTTTACCTTTCCAAAAATTTCCTACTATATAAGATAAAAATGTCCGGATGTACAGCTCTAAGTAGTTTATATACTTCTCTTCAGTAAAATATTTATTCAAACAAAATTCGATATAAATTCAAATTAAATCTATTATAAATTAACTTTAACAGAATCAATTGATTCTAAAAAATTTATGAGAATCTATATTTAATAATTTCCAATCAATGTATTCCTTAATCTGTCAAATTTTGGAGTATGGTTGGCATAACTATTAGATCTTAAAATTTTACATTTATTCTCAATTGAGCCACCATATTGATCAGTTTTTTTTTTTTGATTTAAACAACTTTGTAAAAATTAAATAACCATTTGCAGCATGAATTTTAACAAAATCAAAGCTTGATTCACTAACAGCATTTTTTAGCAGTTTGAACAAAATAATCAACATAATTTTTAATTTCTTCAATTGTTAAACTTTTTAATTTAATACCTAATTCTTTAGCCTTTTTTTTTTTTTTTTTCAACTTCAGAATTCTGGATTAATTAAAGGTGGAGCAATATAATCAACTTTACCATTTAAAGAAGCTTTACCTTCACCAAATAATTGCATAATAATAAAAGAACCATTTGAATGAACTTGATCAGCGATTTTTTCACAACCATTGATTTCTTTTTTTGGTATGAATACCTAAGAAAGAATTATAAGCGCCTAAACCTAATTCAGAAATAACAGTGTTTTCAGTATATACTGAAAAACCTTTTAAACTTAGTTTTTTGATCATAGTATTGTAATTATGGATTATTTTGGGGGTAAGTAAACCACGTTCATCAGAACCATTGGACAAATAACGATTCTGTTAGATAAAGTTACATTGTAATAACAAAAGGGATGAAAGCATTTGATTAAGCGACGACTGTAGTAGACATTGCTTTGTATTTTGAAATGAGTTGAATTGATATATCAACTATAATAAAAGTAGAGAACAGGAGGTAATATTTAGCTCCTTTTATACACCATTTTTATAACCAATTACAATTACTAAAATTTTGAATTATGGAGTTCAGTTTATTATAAATCTGATTGTGGTGTCCGGATGCAAAAAACGGAATTCAGTTTTTTTTTCTTTTTTTCTGCAGAATTTTGAGATCTCAAATAATTTTATCGAAGAGATCAATTAATTGTATTTTTTTTTTTTTTTTTTTGCCATAAAACAACTGAAACTACACAACACATATGCAACAAATGAGTTACCAGAACGTTTCAGAGTCTCAGATCAGTGGATACAATGACTGTCCTGTGCTAGACTACTCCAAACCAAAAGCCGCAGGTGGTTCAAAACAGAGAAGACCTAGATTAGTATCACATAATTTAAGTTATAGCAGTAATGAGGCCACGTCTGCTATCTCTTCAACCTCAAGTTTACCTTCAACTTCTTCAATACCCACAATCCATTCTATGAAGTCAAATGCATCAATAGCTTCATTATCTCCTCCTATGAACTCTTTAAGACCTGCTCTTCCAAAACTTAATTCAGTAAAACCTCCTCTTTCAACTTCAACTAATAGCCTTAATAAAGAAAATATTGATACAAATGAAAGTTTTAATAAAATAAGTTTAGAATCTGATTCAACAAGTGATTCTGAACTTTTATCAAATGTTGAAGATTTATTAAAATTATCAAATAAATTACCAGAGAAAGAATTTCAACATTATTCAAAAAGATTAATTGATACTTTTACAAAAGGTTTAAATAATGATTCTTATAAATCTCAAATATCTAGTATAATTAAAGAGTTCAAGAATGATCCTACAAAGACTACTGATATAAAAAATCAATTGATACAATTTATGTTTAAAAATGATGGTGTTTCAACTTGGTGTTTACCTTTAAGAAAAGTTTTAGAAAATGTTCAATAAACCATATTTTTTCTAATTTTATTTATCTATTTATCAATTTTATTTCAAAGTTTCCATGATTAATATTTATATATCAATATCAGCTGCGCTATATGATTATAATAATAACACATTAAATTTACAATTTTACAGAATAATATAACTAAATTAATACATGGTTGAAATCTCTCTTTATTTTACCTGCCATAAAATATATATAATGTAGAGAGAATGATCAACAAATACCTCAACAAAATGAATATAATTTACTTTTAATCAGATCATCAATAAAACTTTCAACAATGTAACATAGTTAAATTCAAGTGATGTGACGTGATGTGATTAAGTGGTTAAATTAATCCTGTCAATGGTCGGAATTCACACCCTCGGATACCATCAATTAATTCTCAAATGAATTGAATGTTCTAAATATTGAAATCAATTAAAAGAAATATAACTTTAATGGATTAACATATATTGGTTTTAAAGTTTCAGTTTTTTTCATTTTTTTTTTTCATTATTAAGATCCTTCACAGCTGATAGTTCACTCTTCATTGTTGTTTTCTTCTCAAGGATTTAATAATTGTCTTTTTAATCATGGAGTTTGATTTATTTTGAGATACAAATTTTAATATCAACAAATATCATTTGAGCTTTTACCTTTTGAAGTAGTATGGATTAGAACCCTATTGTTACTGGTTAAGGTTTCCTAAAAATTTAATATTTTATAAAAGAGATGATTATGTTCAAAAAATTAAAATTAAAATTAAAAAGAAGTAACATAGAAAATGTTCTTACTACCACCTTGTAATAATATTTTATACCAACTTTTATGTATAAACTGTTTCAGATCATTTCACTAAAAGCTACAACAGGTGATAAATATTTTAATAGTGTAACTGAGTTACCAACTGTTACATGAAATATTACTTAATTACCTAGAGAAGCATTATAGGTGCTTCAGATTATGCTTTTTTTTTTTTTTTTTTTGAACTGAACGTCTTATATTTTTGTATAATAAAATTAAAACATTCCCAATAAGAAAAATAAGAAGAAGAAGTAAAATAGAATAAATAATTACAATTAATAATCGAATTTAACAATAATATATGTTCAGAGCTTTTTTTTTTTATTTATTTAATAATATTATACATATATGAATAAATCTTTTTTTTTTTAAATAAAGAAACCTTATTAAAAATATTTAAACCTTCTTTCTCTTACCAACATGAGCTTGGAAACCTGTTTTAATTGATGTAACAGATCTTGTAGAACCACAACTATTACAAACCAAGAAAAACAATCTATTAGAACTTTCTTTCTTTAATTGAGTATTAATAGATTTACATGTTTTACAAGTGACATATTCCATAATATATCTTCTTAAAACATTTTCTATTTGTTTAGGTTGGAAACGACCTTTAATAATTAATCTCTTTTGACCATCAACAGAACCTGAAGTACCTAATTCAGCAAATAAATATTGAATAACATGATCTGGAGATCTTTGTAATTTTTCACTAATTTCTTGAACATTTGCAAAAGCAGTTTTTTTATTACCTTCACGTTGAACAATTGGTGGTGGAATTCTAAATTTTGAACCTGATCTATCACCAGCTAATTCTGGATTATTTTTACTTAAAATTTTAAAGAATCTTGATAATAAATCTTCATATGATAAACCAAATTCAGTTTGATTATTTGTTGAAATTTCTGAATTTTCAGTTGTTTCTCCATTATCATCTAATATACCAGCTTTTTCTAATTCTTTATCAAAATCATCAACTGGTGCTACTACCTTCTTCTTTTTCTTTTTTAATTTTAATTCACCTAATGCATCAGTAATTTCATCAGTTTCTTTTGAAGCTTCATTAGTTTCATCAGTTGTTGTTGTTGTAGTAGTAGTTGTTGTTGTTGATTTCTTCTTTTTCTTTTTTAAACCTGATAATACATCATCAACTTCAGGACTAGCAGAACCTTCATCACCTAAATCTAAAGTCTTGGTAGACTTCTTCTTTTTCTTCTTTAAAGTAGGATCAAAACCTAAATCAGTTAAATTTTCTTCAAGAGACATGATTTCCTTTATTTTTTTTATAATGTTTAAAAATTAAAATTGTATTTTTTTTTTTTCTTTTTATTTCTTGATGATATGGACTTTCTATAATAATTTAATCAATAAATAATTCCTCTGTGTACACAAATCAAGTAATAAATATCAATATAATAATAACAATAATAATAATAAAAACACGAAGTTAAAAAATAAATATAAGTTTTCTTTATTTTGTGATTATTATTCTACTTTTTTTTTTTAATTTTTAATTTTTAATTTTTTTTTTTTTGTTGATGATGAGAAAAAAAAAAAAAAAAATTAATTAAGTCAAAAATCGGTTCGAACACTCCGCCGGGTAAATTTATTTTTATATAATTAATTAATTAATTAGTTAGTTATTTATATATATATTATTAATCTATATCTTTAAATTTTCAGTTTTTTTTTGTATAAACTCTTCATTTGATTCTATTGTATCAAATTTTTCCTGTGATATTGGTTCAATTTCATTACCTGGATTAACCTCTATTGAATCATTAGTTATTTTAATATTTAAATCTTCTTCATCATTTAATGGTTCAACATTAAATTTTTTTAATAAATAAGTTTCAATTAATTCTTTACCATTATTTTCAGCTTCATATATAGAATCATGATCAAAATTATTTTTTATAAATGGATTAGCATTATATTCTTCACATAATAATTCAACAATTTTTAAATGACCATTTAAAGAAGCCCAATGTAATGGAGTATTACCTTCAATATTTTGAGCATTAACTAATTTTTGAGCTTCTTCTTTAGGTAATAATTCTAATAAATATTTAACTGTATCAAAATAACCATTTGCTGAAGCTGCATGAATAACATTCATATTATTTGATGAATCTTTTATCTGTAGTAATAATTCAACTGGATAATCTTCAAATATTTCTTTTAAAGCTTCAAGATCACCATATCTAGCATCTTCAACGACAATATCGTATTCTTCTTGGGTCATAGTTAGTGAACTCATTTTTTTTTTCTCTTTTTTTTTTTTCTTAATGATATATATATATATTATATGTTAAATTTTATTATTCTTTTAAATTTTTTTTTTTATTTTATATTTTTTTTTTTTTTTTTTTTTTTTTTTTTTTTTTTTTTTTTTTTTTTTTTTTTTTTTTTTTTTTTTTTTTTTTTTTTTTTTTTTTTTTTTTTGAATTTAATTTTAATATTTAATAATTTTAATTTAAAAAGAAAAAAAAAATTAAAATTTTATTAAAATTTAACTTTTATTAAATTAATTATGTATATATATAATGATAATATTTATTATTTTTTTTTTAGTTAATTTAGTCTTTTTAATAAGATAAAAGAAATTTTAAATTTTTTTTTTTATTTTGTTGTTGTTATCTATTTTGAAGGGTAACTGGGGGGGGGCGTATAAAATCTATTGAAACAATTTAACTAAATTAAATTCACCATTTGAATCTTTAACACTAACACCATCTTCAGTAACAATTGCATCAATTAATTCATGAGGAGTTACATCAAATGAAGGATTCCAAACATCAATACCTGGAGCAACAACACTAATTTTTGAATTAATTGGATTATTATTTTTATCTTTAATAATTTTATTTGTTTTTAAATCAATTAAACAACCAGAAATATTTTTAAATTCAATTGAAGGTCTTTCTTCAATAATTATTGAATCACCATTATTAATATTTAAATCAATTGTTGATTTTGGAGCAACAACTAAAAATTTAATATTAAATTGTTTACAAATTAAAGCTAATTGATAAGTACCAATTTTATTTGCTGTATCACCATTTTTAACAATTCTATCAGCACCAACAACACAAAATTTAATTGGTGAATTACTTTTTAAACTATTATTATTATTGTTGTTATTATTATTTAAAGTTGAAATTAAATAAGTAATCATTGAATCAGTTATTAAAGTTGAAGGAATATTTTCATAAACTAATTCATAAGCAGTTAATCTTGAACCTTGATTATAAGGTCTTGTTTCTAAAGGATAAACATGATCTAATTTAATATTAAAATTATTTAATTTTAATTTTTTTTTTAATGGTTCTTTTTCTTCTTGTTGTTCTTGTTCAATTAAATTTTTTGAATGAGAATATAAAGATCTAATAACACCTAAAGCAGTACCATAACCACTTGTAGCTAAAGAACCAGTATTACAAATAGTTAAAATACTAAAATTATTATTATTAAAACCTTCATTTTTTAAATTATTTAAAATATAATTTTTACCATTTTCACTTAATTTAAAATTATTTTTTAAATCATTATTTAATAAATTAATACTAAAATTAAAAATTTTTAAATATAAATTATTAAAATTATTAATATTATTATTATTAATAATATTATTAATAATATAATTAATTGAATTTGATAAATTAACAGCTGTTGGTCTTGAAGTTAATAAAAAATTTAATCTTTTAATTAATTGAGATTTAAAATTATTAAAATCATTAAAATCATAAAATGATTGATTATTTTTAAAAGAATTGTTGTCATTATTTAAATATAAACTTAATTCCATTATAATACTTAAAGAACCAATAATTGCAATTGCTGGTGCACCTCTAATTTGCATATTTTTAATTACAGTATAAGCATCAGAAATTGTATTAATAGGAATATATTTTGTTGTATAAGGTAATAATAATTGATCTAAGATTGAAAGTGATAAATTTTCTTTATCAAATTTAATAGCTTCTAATGTAGCCATTTTTTATTTAAATCTTTTATTTATTTTTAAATTTTTTAATAATATGAATATTTATTTATTAAAGTTTTAAAGTTAAATTTTTTTAATTTTTTTTTACATGTTTTTTTTTTTTTTTTTTTTTTTTTTTAAATAATTTCTTAAAAAAAATTAAAAATTAAAATAGAGATAAACTTATATAATTAGTCATGATAAATAAATATATATATATAAAATAAAGCTATAAAGTAAAGTTATAAAGATATTTAAATAAATAAAGACCAATAATTTTTAAAGATTAGATTAAATAAATATATAATAACAGTGTTTGTGGAGAAAATTAAAAATATCCCACCCACGTTTATTATTTATTTATTTATTTATTTATTTATTTATTTATTTATTTATTTATTTATTTATTTATTTATTTATTTATTTATCCCACATGTTTTTTGTTTTTTTTTTTTAAAATGACTCTTTGAATCAAAATTATAAAAATTATAAAAATTATAAAAAATTATAAACCGTTTTTTTTTGTTTTTTGTTTTTTTTTGTTGGTGTGTCCAAACTTAAATAAGATTAATTTTTAAGTTTTTAAGTTTTTAAGTTTTTTTTTTTTTTTTGGTTAAAACAAATTAATAAACTTAATAATTGATAAAATAATAATCAATAGAATAATCAATAGAATAATAGTTTAAAACATAGATTATGATGTTAATATACATTACTTACTTATTAATATCATCACTACTCCTTTAAAGTAAGATTAAAGATTTAAAGATTAAAACAAATGTTGGTGGTGTCTTGATGTTCAGGTGGATTAAATGTAATTAATGTAATAACTAATATGTCATCGTTGACTTCATTAAATTTTTTTTTTTTTTTTTGTTTTTTGTTGAGTTTTTATAATCTTTATAAAATTTAAGTAATCTTTAATTAAATTATATAAATAAAGAATAATTCTTCATTATAAAAGTTTAAATTTTTCTTAATTTTTTTTTTTAAAAATTTATTTATGTTAATTAATAAAAAATTAATTAATTATTCTTATCTAAACAATTCTTTAAAATTATCTTTATATTCAAATTTTCATTATTTCTCAACTATTAATAATAATATCAATAATAATATCAATAATATCAATAATAATAAAATGATTTCAACAATTTCAAATAATTCATCAAAATTAAATGAACCTTCAACTAATACAAATATAGATTTAAATTCTACTACTAATACTACTACTAATAATACTACTAATACTACTAATACTACTACTACTAATAATAATCATCATCATTTTCATCATCATGAAGAATATTCTGAAAATGAACATGTTCCAACACTTTTAGATAAATATCCTTATAATTTATTTACTTTAACAAAAAATTCAACTTTAAAAGATTTTTTAAAAGAAAATCAATCATTTATTAATAATTGTAATCCTGATATTTTAGAATCAAATGGTAAAGGTCAATCACCTCATACACTTTTAATTACTTGTTGTGATTCAAGATATTCTTCATCAATTTTTAATGTTAAACCTGGTGAAATTTTTCATTATCAAAATGTTGCAAATATTGTTAATAAAAATGATAATTCAATGATTGCAACTTTAGAATTTGCAATTAATGTTTTAAAAGTTCATAAAGTTATTTTATGTGGTCATACAGATTGTGGTGGTATTTGGAATTCTTTATCATTTAAAAAATTATCAAATGAAAATAATCATTTATCAATTCATTTAAAACAAATTGATTTAGTTAGAGATAAATATTTAATTGATTTAAATAAAATTAATGATTTAAATAAAAAATCAAAAAAATTATCAGAATTAAATATTTTATATCAATTAAATAATTTAAAAAATATTAAATGTGTTAAAGAAAGAATAATTGATGGTGAAATTGAAGTTTGGGGTTTATTATATAATGTTGATTCAGGTAAAGTTGATGTTTTAGAATCTTAAAATTTTTTTTATCTTTATTCTTTTTATTTCTTTATTTATTTTTATTTTTTTTTTAAATTTTTTTGGGGGGCAAATTTTTTTTTATTTTTTTTTTAACTTAAAAATTTTATTAACTTTTAAAAATTTTGTTTAGAAATTAAAATTTATAAAAAATTATTTTATTTAGATTTTAAAGTGTAGAAATGACTTCTATTAATCAAAGAAATAAACATATTGATAAAATATTATTTAATGATTGGATATCTTATCATATTTTTGATCCAAATTGTTATTTTGAAAATGATAAACAATTTAATAAAAATTTAAAATTAATTAAAATTTTAAAATTTTTTAAATATGATAAAAATTTATTATATTGTTCAGTTTCTGATTGTAATAATTCAATTTTATCATTATTAACTTTAAATTGTATTAAAAATTTTGAAAGATTTGAAAAATTTAGAATAACTCAATTAATAATTAATAAAATTTGTATTTTAAAAAAATTTAAATTTAAATTTTTAAATTTACATATTATTAATAAAAATTTTAATTTTAATATTAATAATAGTGATAAATCATTAATACCAATTTTAATTATTGATGAATTAAAAATATTTGATTCTGATAATACAAAAGTTTCAATGAATTTATGTTCAATTTATAATGATTTATATTATAAAATGAATATTGAAAAATTTAAAAATGAAATTTTAATGATTAAAGAATAATATTTATTATTTAAATAAGATAATATAAATTTAATTTGTGGTGTTTGGATTTTTTATATATAAAAAAATTAAAAAAAAAAATAATAATTAATTTTCTTTTATTTAATTATTTTATTTAATTATTTTATTTTATAATTAACTATTAATTAAAAAGTTTATAAATTTATTAATAAAAGTTATAATGACTGATTCAACTCAAGAACAACAACAACATTCTCAAGATGATGATTATGAAAAGAAACAACAAATACAACATATAATATCAACTTTAGAACAATATTTACCAAAACCTCCTTTAAGAAATTTACCTCTTGATATGGATTTAAAATTATCATCATCACCAAATAATATTAATAATAATATTAATATTAATAAAGATAATAATAATATAAATATTAATACAAATAAAGATAATAATATAAATAATAATAAAGATAATAATAATAATTCTTTACAACAAAATCAAGATTTAACAACGACGTCAATATCTCATTCAAAAAGAAGTAGAAGATCTAAATTTACAAAAGAACAAGATGATATGATTGTTGATTTAAAAAAAAAGGGAAAATCTTGGGGTGAAATTGCAAGATTAACAGGTGTTAATAAAGATACTACTGCAAGAAATAGATATCAAGTTTTAATTGGTCAACAAGGTTTAGCTTCAACTGTTTGGGGTTATGAAGATTCAAAATCTTTACAAGGTTTATTAGATGAAGGTGAAGCTGAAAAATGGAAATTTATTGCAAGAGAAATGTATAAATTAACTGGTCGTCAATTTACTGATATTCAATGTTGTGAAATGATTAGAGAATTATTTTTTGAAAATCCAATTGAATTTGGTATTGATGAAAAAACTTTAGAAGAAATTATTCAACAAAGTAATAATAATATTAAATCTGAATAAAAAAAAATTGTTTATTGGAAGGGTTTTTAATTCTCTTTAATTCATGTTCTTTTCTTTTCTGTTTCTTTACTTTTTGGTTTTTAGTTTTATTCTTTTTACAACTCTTTTTTATATTATTTTTTAAACCCAATTTTTTTTTTTCAATTCTAAGTTCTTGTGATACATATAAATATATATAATAAATAATATTTAATTTTATTACCTCCGCCCCCACTAAATTGGTTTATAAAGTTTAATTGTTAATTTACTATATCATATTATTAATTATTAATTATTATTGAACAATATTTTACAAAAAAAAAAAAAAAAAAAAAAAAAAAAAAAAAAAAAAAAAAAAAAAAAAAAATTACTACTACAATTATTAAAATTAAATTTTGAAAATAAAAACAATTTTTCATTTATATTTATTAAATTAAAAAGACATTAAAAAATATATTTATATGAAAAAATTTTTTTTTTAAATAAATCAAAAAATAATAAAAAAAAAAAATTTAAGCTTGGATTGATGATAAGATATCAGAATCACCAGCATCTAAAATGGATAAAACACCAACTCTGAATAATTTACCACAAGCAGTACCTAATTCATTGTTACCACCTTGGAAGTAATGAACAGTGGTTTTTGATAACATAGCGTAATATTCTAATTCAGATTTTCTTAAAACTGGAGTATTAGCAGCAATGATAACTAATTTAGCCTTACCTTGACGTAATGACTTAACGACTGATTTATAACCTAAGGTATATTTACCTGATTTAATAACTAAAGCTAACTTTGAGTTAATGTTTTCTTGATTGTTTTTTGGGGCCTGTATAAAAAATTTTTTTTTTTTTGTTAGTAAATTAAAGTCTCAAAGAATTCTATATAAAGAGATTGATCTAGTTAATGATTATTTTTTGAATTTTCCATTTACATCAATTAGGAAGATTGTTCTTAATTTCAAGTAATTCAAATTCAAATTCAAACTAAAAAAAAAAAAACACTTGTTTCATTTCAAAGTCTTTGTAAAAACCTTTAATGAGGATAAGTTATTAAAGAATTAACAAAAAAAAACACCAACAAACTATAACAGTTCAAAAAGAAAATCATATCATCAAAGATCTTAAAGATCAATCTCATATTGTATAAATTTTTAAAAAGATACTGACCATCTCTGCGTAATTTTAGTAGTTTAATGTATGTAACACTCCGGTCTATAATACTGATGAAGAAGAAATCAAATTAGTTTAAAAGGAAAATTTTTCAGTAGATTTTTTTTATTTTTTGAGTTGACAAAAAAAATAAAAAATTAAAAGAAGCCCTAATATAACACGTGATCACATGATATTTTATTTAGGGCTTTTATTAAAATTGTTGTTTTTCAGCAGTCCCAAAGAAATGTCCAGGTGTATTTTTGCGGTTCGGGACACACACTGGCTGCCCATATTAATTTTTTTGTATGTAGCGAGTTGCGGTCCGAACCAAAAAAAACCTTTTTTGAAACCGACTCAAAAAAACATAAAAATTACAAGCTTCTTACATTAGTTATTTTGTTAATACATCTCAGATAACACAACAACAAAGGTATGTTTGAATTAGCAATATAGAGTATTATAAGTGTCATGATTAAGATTAAAATTAAGATTAAGATGGAAATGAACAAGAGAATCATTATAATCAAACATCAGTTAGTTCCATATATTATAATACATTCAGAATTGGAAAAAGACTTAGTTTTACAATAATAAATTTAATAAATGTGAAATAAAAATTATTAAACTGAAAATTATCAATGAAAAGAGATGAAAAATTTATGATTCAATATGATGAATAAGTTTATGTTCTATTGTCAATTTTCCAATTATTATAGCTCAAGAGTTACACGTAAAATATTATCATTATGAATTGTCCATTTTAATTTTTCAATCATAAATAACCATATGTTGAAGTTTTAAAATATTATAAGAACAAATAATCATTTTCAAATTCAAACTACAATGATCAATAAATGAATAATATAATCCAATATTTTTTTTTCTTATTGAAACTCTTGATCAACATAGATAATCCTTAACTCTTTTATTTTTTTTTTCTTTTAAAGAAAACAAATTTTACTAACATATATCCTCCTATTTTATTCTAGTCAAAAATGAAGGTTGAAGTTGATTCATTCTCAGGTTCAAAGATCTACCCAGGTAGAGGTACCTTATTCGTAAGAGGTGACTCCAAGATTTTCAGATTCCAAAACTCAAAATCTGCCTCTTTATTCCATCAAAGAAAGAACCCAAGAAGAATTTCTTGGACTGTCTTATACAGAAGACACCACAAGAAGGGTATTACTGAAGAAGTCTCTAAGAAGCGTTCAAGAAAATCAGTCAAGGCCCAAAGAGCTGTTGTTGGTGCTTCATTAGAATTAATCAAAGAAAGACGTTCTCAAAAGCCAGAAGTTAGAAAGGCTCAAAGAGAAGCTGCTGCCAAAGCTGATAAAGAAAAGAAGAAAGCTGACAAAGCTGCTAGAAAAGCTAGATTAGCTGAAACTGGTGCTAAAGTCTCAAAGCAACAAGCTAGAGGTGGTTTCCAAAAAGTTCACGCTACTTCTCGTTAAGATTTCTATTTGAATTTATTTCTAATTAAATAAATTATAATTTATAGTTAAGTTTTAAAATTAAATAAAAATTTTTGGTATGATTTCTTTACTCTATATATTAAAATTAAACAAAATGTAGTGAAGTTTATAATTTTTCCTTTTTCCTTTTTTTTTTTTTTCTTTTGCTTTGAAGAAAGAATATCATACTTCCTTTTTAGCTAATTCTTGTTTAACCTTTTCATTTACACGCATTGTATATCTCTTTGTTGCTTTTAAATTAAATGGTAATAAAACATTCATACTAATAATCCAAGCAAATTGAATACCAATATTTCTACCTAAATGGCCTTTCCATGTATTTAATAAAACAACTTTAATAAGTTCTTGACCATTTAACATTGGTAAAGCATAACCATATCTATAAAATTTATTTGTTAAAGCAAGTGGACTGAAAATTGTTGATAAATTAGTTACTAAAAAGAAGACAACCCAAAATCCAACAAATGGTCTATTTCTTGCAAAGATTTGTAAAGCTACATTTTCATTAATACCACCTAAAGCACTCATTGTTATAAATACAAAAGCCCAATAAACTAAAAATCCTGATTTACCAAATGTAACATCAACAGGAATTTGGAAAGCTAATGTCATTAAACAATAAATCAATGATAAAAAGAAATATGATAGTTGAGAAACAATGATATGATAAACAACGTATTGTCTTAATCTTAATTTGGCTCTAAGTAATTCATGAGTTGCAGCAGCAAAATTAAATTGATGAACAGATAAAACTAATAGATAAATTAAACCTAATTGAATTGGACCACTCATAATTTGTTTTGGTGTTATACCAATATTTGTATAAGTAAAATTAAAAGGATGTGTTACTAATGATGAACTATTTGATGTTAATAAATTGATTTGTTGTTCTTGTGATAAAGATTGAATTAATTCTTGTTGAATAGTTGAACCATAAGGTAAAAAGACTTTTTCAATTTTACTAATAATTGTTAAAATATATGTTGGAATACTTTGAACATTTCTACCATATTCATAGATAAATTCAATTTGATTTGTAAAATTATAATCTCCATTATTTGTTGCTAAAGCTTGATAATAATCTAAAGTTGCATTCTCTTTAACTAATAAAGCACCCCAATATTTTTGATGATGAACTTGTCTAAATACTTCTTCTCTAATAGTATTATTATTATGACTTAAAGCTAATTCATTAAATTCGGTTATATTTCTAATATCCCAAGTACCATAAGCAGCTAAAGCAGTTGAATTTGTTAAACCAATTATAGCTTCACCAATATAAGGTTGTAATGTATCATAAGTATTAACATCTTGAACAACTACTAAAAATTTCAAATTATGATAATAAGCACTTCTATTAAACATTGAACCCCAATAAATACTTAAAATACCTAAGAACAGACAGAATAAAATCAAATAAACTTGACCAAATTGTTTTAAAATTTGAATCTTTGTAGCCTTTTCTCTTCTTTTTAAAGTTGAAGCAGTAGTTGTAGATTTTTCTAAAGGTTCACCAACAACAACATCTTCTTTATCTTCATCATTGTCAACAGCTGCTTCACCAATTGATAGTTCTGATGGTTTGAAATCTTGAATATCATTCTTAGATTCATCAATTGTGACTAAAGTATCATTTCTTTTCTTTGTAGTTGGGACTAAATCTTCATCTTCTTCAGGTACAGTTTCATAAATATCTTTATTTTCATTACCTGATGTTGTAGAAACAAAACTTGGACGTTTTGTTACAGGAGAAATTGCTGGAGTTGTTGAAGTAGAAGCAGGGTTTATTGAACTACCAGTTTTTGAGAATTTTGGCTTTTTTGTTGATAAAGAAGCTGTAGATTGTTTTTTTGAAGTTGAATTTGTTGATTGTGCACTTGGAGTAATTGGGGTATCTTGTTGATCATCATTTTCTTCTTCACCTTGTTCTGGGAATGAATAATCAGTTTTGATACCTAATATATTGTTTAAAGGTTGTGTAATATATGATGAAACAGTTGAACGTCTTCTGCCTGTAGTAGAGGGTCTATTATCAACATGAACATCATAAGGGATACTACCATCTAAGAAAGAATCATGAAGTTGATCCACGGGAACGTCTAGAATTGATATAGCGTTATCATTATTACTGTTGTTGTTACTGTTACTTCTACTTTTTGTTTTGGTTCTATTGATATTTTGTTTAGTTGATGATGAGTTATTATTATTATTATCAAGCTTGTTAGCCGTGCTATTAGCTTTTGGCTTCTGCAAAGGGTCCACCTCTGAGATAACTCTCTTTCTGTTCCCACTCATTGATGTGTGCTGTGAAGTGTTTTGAGTACAAGTGTTAGAGGAGTGTTCTTGTTTAAATAAATATGATAATTGAAAGAAATGCAGCTCCTCATTTCAATGGAGGGGATTTTTTTTTGTTTTGGTTTTTTGCTTTGTTTTGTGGAAAATTAAAAATACCTATTTGTTTGTTGAGATACCTCACTTATTTGAAGTTGTTACAAGCTAGATTCTTACATATGGTTTGAACAGTCAACTACAGAAATTCAAATCAACAACAAACAACTCTTGATATCTCTTCATACTCTCAAATTCAATAAAATTTTTTTGCGATTAATCTCAGAACTCGGTTTAGAAATACTATTACGTTTCCTTCACCAACTACTATCATCATCATAGCAAAATGTCAGAACAGAATATAGCTAAAATAGATACACAGCTGGACAGAGTGGAATCAAATGCTTCTTCACTAAGTTCTATTGAAGATGTCCCCAAAGAACAATCAAAATCTCATCGCCATCATAATAGAGAAGTTTCTAAAGGAAGTAGTGTTGAAGAAGCTTATAATGAAGGTGTTGAAGCTTTAAATCCTGATATCTTACAAAGTGCTATTCAAAATGAAGGACCTTTATTAAATATCTCCAGAAGTTTAAGTCATGCTCCAAATGTTGATAATGAGTCTCTTTATCAAGCTGAATCTTATGTTCCACAAGAACTAAATAGTTCAACTTCAAGTGAAAGTTCATCAATTGGTGATGTACAAAATTTACCAACAGAGAGACTAAGAAGAAGATCAACTATTTTAGATTCAATTAAAAGAACTTCAACTTTCCAAAAAATTGAAAAATTAAGTTGGTGGGATACAGAATTTAAAAGAGAAAGAATTAAAGTTTATTCAACATTTATTAAAAATTATATAATTTTATGTTGTATTTTCATTGTTATTTTAGCAATTTATTGGGGTTCTTATTATAAAAGAGAAGAATATTATAAAAACTTTAAATTTCTAGTAGTTATTGAAGATCAAGAAGTTAATGGAATTACACCAATAATTGGTCAATCAATTAATGAAACTACTGAATTAGATTCAATAAAAAAAATTGGTAATTGGAAGATTTTTGATACTGAAGCTTTTGAACAAGTATTACATGGAAATAATACAGCTGTTGAAGAAGTTAAAAGACAAGTTCATCATCAATATTATTGGGGTGCTATTTATGTCAAACCAAATATTACTTATCAATTATATGAAGCAATTTTAAATAATGATACTTCAAGTTTTAACGTTTCAAATAATTTTGTTGAAGCTATTTATGAATCTGGTCGAGATATATTAGCAGTTATGCAATATGTTAGTAAATTTCTTGAAACTTTTGAAACAAATTATATAACAATTCTTTCTAAAAATTATCAAACTTTATTAAATCAAATTAATGATAATAATAATTCAACAATTTTATTAAATGCCATTCCATTTATTACTCAATCACCAACTTTTAATTATATTGATGAAGTTCCAGCAACAAATTCAGTTGTTATTGCACCCTTACAATTAGGGTTAGCTTATTTAGTTGTTTTTGCATTTTTCCAATTTTTAATTACAATTAAACTTCATATATTTATTTCAACTAAAGTTAAAGGTTTAAAATATATTATGTTTAGAATTATAACTGCTCATATTGCTTATCTTGTTCTATCATTATCATACGTTGTTTTAAATATTGCTTTCCAAATTGATTATACTGCAACATTCGGTAAATCTGGTGCTTTAGTTCTTTGGGGTGTTGCTTATTTAACAATGGCAAGTTTAGGTTTCATTAATGAATGTGTTGCATTATTATTATTCTTTTATTATCCTCCATTAATTGGTGGTTGGTTAGCATTTTTAATGTGTTCAAATATGGCACCAACAACTTCTGCAATGGCTATAACTAATCATTTTTATAGATATGGGTATGCAATGCCAATTCATTGTAGTTATGAATTAGCTAAAGTTACATTTTTTGATATTTATAAAGGTGCAATTGGTAGAAATATTGGTATTTTAATTGCATGGATGGTTTTAGGTAATATAATGTTACCATTTATTTTAATTCATGTTTCAAAAGTTGCTAAAAGAAAAGCTGCAGCTGAAGCTGAAAAATCAAAATCAAATAAAGATGAAGATCATGAAAAACTTGAATCAGATTCATCAACTGATAATGAAAATCAATTAGCTTTAAAAACAATTACCGCTTAGATAATTTACTTTAAATATAGTTTTACAATTTTTTTTTTTTTTTTTTTTTTTTTTCTTTTTAATTTCATTATAATAGGATAATAAATATTTAATCAATTAATTATTAGTTGTTATGTAAGTTAAGTTTAGTTAGAAAAGTTAATTATTATTCATCAACATCATTATGAAAATATTTTTTTTTCTAAACTTCTTATTATTTGAATAATGAATGATATTACTGATGAATTTCTACCAGTTTTATAAATAAATTCAATAAAGCATTATAAGTTATAGAAAAGTGTTTCCCATATAGGGTCTAATAACTCAAAAGGTTTATAATACAAGACTATATCCACTGGTAAATACTAAAGATTTAATGCTCAAATACAAATATCTGATAATTCAAACCCCGAAAGAGAGTAGTGTACCTAACAAATTTAATTTTTAATAAATTTTTAATTATTAAAAAATTACGTAATCGATTCAACTATCAAAATTTACTATTTTTAATTTTTATCAAAATTAATTATAATAAAGTTGAAAATTTTGTGTCAATTTTTTTTTTTTTTTTTTTACTTTTTGTTGTTACTTGTTATATATTTAGTTATAGTTGTTTTGTTGTAGTTCATTGTAGTAGTATTACCATTGCCAAAACTCTGAATTCTCAACCCATTCACTAATAGGGCCCAAGATCCATTTATTTATAAGACCTATAAACCAAAACCAAAACCAAAACAATTAATACCAGTCGGTGGATTGCGTTTTAAATTAAACTAAATTAAATTAACAACAACAAAAATAACTGAAATGGTCTGATGTAATATTTAAAAATCCTAAATTTCTAAAATCTATTAAAATAACAAAATTTAAAACTTCTTCTTTAATTAAAATTTCTACAATTTCATTAAAATCTCGGTGAAATACGAAGCAAATCGACTCATTTTGATTTTGATTAAAGGATCTTTTTTGTTGTTGTTTCTGTCAGAATATAAAAAGAATCAACTTTGCCATTTTTTAAAAGAACTTATTTAAAAACAACTAACAACTAACAACTAACAACTAACAACTAACAACTAACAACTAACAACTAACAACTAACAACTAACAACTAACAATTACAACTAACAACTAACAACTAACAATTACAACTAACAATGTCATTAGAATTCTCAACTTACGGTAAAGATAACGTTAAATTCTTAAAAGTCAAGAAAGATCCAAACAATCCAAAAAAACAAGAAGTTATTGAAGCAACTGTTTTAACTTTATTAGAAGGTGGTTTTGATACTTCTTATACAAAAGCTGATAATTCTGTAATTATTCCAACTGATACTGTTAAAAATACTATTCTTTTATTAGCTAAAACTCAAGAAGTTTGGCCAATTGAAAGATTTGCTTCAACAATTGCAAAACATTTTATTAAAAAATATAATCATGTTTCAGCAATTACAATTAAAATTATTCAAGATAGATGGATTAAATATGAAGTTGATGGTAAATTACATGATCATTCTTTTATTAATCAAGGTCCTGAAAAAAGAATTACTGAATTATACTTTACAAGAAATGGTGATTTTAAATTAAGTTCTTCAATTAAAGATTTAACAGTTTTAAAATCAACTGGTTCAATGTTTTATGGTTATAACGTTTGTGATAATACTACTTTAAAACCAACAACTGATCGTATTTTATCAACTGATGTTGATGCTAAATGGGATTTTGATTCAAAAAAAATTGGTTCAATTGAAAATATTGATTCTTTAGCAAATAATGGTTTATTTGATGAAATTTATAATAAT
>JAJMKZ010000033.1:0-20903 GCA_030564005.1 Ruyongia tratensis | reverse complement strand
TGAATAAATTATCAATAAAAGCAGTAAAAGGAATTTGGGAATAGAGAATATTTAATTTAATGGTATCTTTTTGTAAATTTCTTCTTTTGCTGTTTAGTTCGAAATGGAAAAAAGAAAAGATATAATGGTATCTTTTATTTATATATACTTATTATTAGACTTAAGCTTTCTTTTTTTTTTTTTTTTTTGTTATAACTTGGTCGTAGTTTTCAAAAGTATTGTGACTTGTTAAAAATTTTAATATTGAAGATTCAAGATACATTAGCTTTAGTTCCTATAAAAGTCTTGTTTTGAAGGACAAATATACTGGTCAACTCATCAATCCCATATTCAAAGTTGTATGAGTTTTGAGTTAATATTTGTACAGATTTCACTTCACGACATTTAATAAAAAACCTCAAAATTTAAAATAAAAAAAAAACACAGGATATTCAAATTGAGAGAAGAGAGAGACAATTGATAAGATAGCATTGAAAGCATAAGACACATCCATTACCATCATCAACACTTCAACGCCATAATAACTACTGCTTCATCAAAGTCTTCCATTTCAAGGTTCCTAAGCAGCATTACCACTTTAGGAAATTATACGCACCATATTGTGCCTGATGAGTTGCGCCATTTACCTTTTTAAGTAATTATGCACAAATCTTGGCCTGAGATTTCAGCTAGAAAGAAGAAGAGGGACCTTTTAAAAGGTGTCAGTCAGCCTTGGCTTAACGATAGTGTAGTTAGTTACAACACCCAGCAACTATCCCATTCATCAATTACCATTTAATTTGAAATTTGGAATCCCATACATTTTTTTAACACAAATAAAAATCACATCAATTGATAGAAGGTGAAAATTTCAGCATCAAAAATCAATTGAAAAAAGTGGGATTTTTCTTAATCTTTAAGCTCAAAAGACAGCTAAAACGAAGAAAAAGACAGGGAACAGGTCTAGATTCTACTACTAACAAAATACAAATCAAAACATTTGAAACAACCACCCAAAAAACAAGAAAATAAGGTTAATTTTTTTTAAAAAAAACAACGTTCAATTTTCAAAGAATTTCAAAATTTCGCAGACCAAAAAAATCTGCAAAAAAAAAAAAAAAAGAAAATAAAATAAAATAAAAACTGGAATAAAAAAAAAAAACTGGAATAAAAATTAATAAAATTCGACACATATCTCAGTTGAGTTTTGCTCTTATATCAATTAGTTTTGTTCTCTTCATCACGTCTCAAGAGTTCATCACATTCAACACTCTTCACTGCTCTCATCTCCATTCACACTACAGATCGCTGGTCTTGTATTCAAATCGGTGAGTTTCCTTTACTACCCACCCCTTACATCTAATCATTTAGTACCTTAATTACTTTTTTTGCTATCTATCACATCAACAAGTGTTAACAATTCTCAAAAAAAAAAAGGGACTTGAAGATTCGAGATAAGGAAGAGAAATTACAAAATACATTACAATCATCAATTATACTCATATTTGACTATTTGAATCTTGATCTCAATAGCTCAATTAGTCTATTTGAATTTTTTCAATATTAATAATTTTAAATAACCATTTGAAAAATATTACTCTAGTTACTGATATCAAACTTTAGTAAACAATTACAATTACAATAACCTTTCCATTAACATCATTACACAAATATTATACATACATTAGAGACAATGAGGTTAAATTATCTACGATTGGCAAGTTCTCTAAATCCTTTAACAACAATCAAATTCATTATTACAAGATCTAAAAATATAATCATACTTTTGATAGCTTTAATATTAACTATTCAACTATTAAATTCATTCTCTGTTAATTATCCACTCATATCAAAAAATGGAAATTCTCAAAACAATAAAAAGAAAAATAATGAAATAGTAGTAATTGATTCTTCATCATTTGTTTCATCTCATTATAGATATCTTGTTAAAAAATTTAATAAAAAATTACCAAATTTATCTTTAGATTCAAAATGTTCTCTTTATTTTGATGAATTATATAAATTAAATCAAGATTGGGAAATTTTAAATATTTATGATAAAGCTTATAATAAAGACGCTTTTGATCATAACAAATTCATTTTAAATAAAGTTATTGAATATAAACAAAATAATAATAATCAAGAACCAAATGCTGGTAAAAAAGCAGAGTTTGAATTACAATTCCAAGAAATTGAAAAATCAACTTTAAATTCTGAACAAGAAATGATTGATGCTATAACTCATTTACGTGTATTTGGTCAATGTTATTTAAGAGACGAAGAAGAACAATCTTCATTCTATAATTTCTTCCCATTTGGTGGTTCTTTATCATCATCATCTTCTAAAAAGGATGAAATTGAAAATGATGGATTTGAAAATAATGGTATTGATTTTTGTTCAGATGTTGAACAAAGAATATTTCCTTGGTTATCAAAAGAATTCCCAGTTTATAAAAGATGGAATGGTGAAAAAGTTTATGGTATGCCAAAAATTTCAAAATATATTGATGAAATTCCTGATGATTCTGAATTAAATGAAGATTTGATCTATTCTGATGAAGAATTTAGTTCTTATGAAGAAGAAGAAGAATCTGATTTAGACTCAATTGAAAAATTTAAAGCTAATCAAGGTATTAAAGATAAAGATACTTCTTCACCTGGTGATGATAAAGATTCTATTGATAATGATCCTGAATTTGCTGGCATTAATAGATTATTCAAAAGAGGTACTAAGCCTAATTCTGATTGCTTCTTAAATAAATGGAGAAGAATGATTAATGGTAGAGGTATTGTTTTATCAGCTGCTGATAAATATGAATCTGATTTAATTGGTTTAATTAGAGTTTTAAGAGCTTTAAATAATAAATTACCAATTCAAATCGTTCACAAAGGTGATTTAAGTGAACGAGTTGAAAAGAATATTATTCAAGTTGCAAGAAGTGATGATGTTAAAGTTCCTTTAGAAGTTTATGATAAAATTAAACATAAAGTTCCTCATAATTTCCCAAAACAAGAAATTTGGTTTGTTAATGCTAAAAGATGTATTAGAAAAGAATATGCTAATCATTTCAATATGTATGCTAATAAATTAATTGCTTATTTATTTAATTCATTTGATGAAATGTTGCTAATGGATACCGATTCTGTTCCTTTAGTTAAACCTTTAAAATTATTTCAAACTTCAAGTTATAGAAGAACTAATACAATCTTTTTCCATGATCGTTCAAATTATGAACGTGTTGCTGAATCTGATTCTGAATATTTCAAAAGATTATTACCTTCAATTATTGATGAATCATTATTTGATATTCCAAGATCTGGTAATGTTACTCTTGAAAATAGATATATCAAAAATAGATTTAGACATGTCATGGAAGCTGGTATGGTTGGTATGAAAAGATCAACCCATTTCATTGGTATTTTAACTTCAATTCAATTAAATTTTTGGCAAGCTACAAATACAAGAATTTGGGGTGAAAAAGAATTATTTTGGTTAGGTCAATCAATTTCTGGTAATGAAAATTATGCATTTAATAAATTTGATGTTGTAGCAGTTGGTGAATTAACTCCAATGGAAGATAGACCAAAGGGAACTATTGCTCATGAATTATGTTCAACTCATCCAGGTCATCTAGATGGTGATGATGGTGTTACTTTACTTTGGATCAATTCAGGTATGAAGTATTGTAAAGTTGATTCTTCAAATGAAGATATTAATCATCTTCGTTATAAATCAATATTTAAAGATGTTGATGAATTAAGACGTTATTATAATGAACCTGTTAGAATCAAAGCTGCTTTAGTTCCACCAAGTGGTGAAAGAATTATTCCAAATGATAAAAATGAACCAGCAAATGGTTGGCAAATGACTCCTCCATGTCGTGGTTACCTATGGTGTGCTTATGATATCGTTGGTGGTTCTTATGATCCAATTAATCATGGTTCATTTGTTGAATATGATGATGATGCTATGATGAAAAATTTTTATCTTGGTAAGTTATGGTTAGAACAAGATTTAGTTAATTTAAAAGAATATGATACTAAATTAAGTGAATATTTACTTGAAAAAGAAGAAAAAGAAAAGAAGAAATTAGAAGAAGAAGAAAAGAAAAAGAAAGAAGAAGAAGAAAAGAAGAAGAAAGAAGAGGAAGAAAAGAAAAAGAAGGAAGAAGAAGAAAAGAAAAAGAAGGAAGAGGAAGAAAAGAAAAAGAAGGAAGAAGAAGAAAAGAAAAAGAAAGAAGAAGAAAATAAGAAAAAGGAAGAAGAAGAAGCTGCTATTTCTGGTGCTTCTGAAAAGGCTGTTGAAGTAAAAAAATCTGAGGAACAAGTCGCTGAACAAGAAGTTCCAAAAGCAAATGAAAAAAATGAACAAAAAGCTGAAGAAAAGGTGGAACAAGAAAAAAAACAAGATTTTTAAGTTTTAAACTGACTCCTTTCTCTTATGCTATTTTAATTTTTTACATTAAGGGGTTATAGTCGTTATTTCAGCTGCTTTTTTTTTAAATTGAGTATTTGAATGACTTGCTTTCCTTTTAATAAGTCTATTGGATTTCATATATTGTCAATACATCAATCATCGTTAATTTTGTACACTATATTTCTTATATTATTGGCATTGCATATATTATTCTTTTTAATTCTAACATCAATGTAAGGTATATATTTTGGATATATCTAGACATTTTGTACATTTAGTTTATTTTTAGTGATAATTTTATATTATAATTTGTTATATTGTTAGATCAACATTTAACTTCAACTTGTAGATATTTATATGTCTTTTATCTAAATTTATTTATTTATGATTAATATATATATATATATATTCACACTACCTTAAGTTCTCATGAGCTGTTTATTCGTCACCAGTACGTAAAGCATCATATTTCAAAACAGCATTTAGCATAACTAAGAAACCTTCATGACATTGTTCAGGAGTACTATACTCTTCTGGATTATGACTGACACCACCTCTTGAAGGAATAAAGATCATTGAAGTTGGACAAATAGTATTTGTACAAACTGAATCATGTCCAGCACCACTAATCATATCTCTAATTTGATCTTTACCGAATAATTCAGTTGCACTATCTTCAACACATTTGATACAAGTTTTATCAAAATGAGTAGCTGGTTGTAATTGAACATCTTCCCATTCAACAGTTAATTTATCTTCCTTTGTGCCAGCATCTTCACAAATAGTTTTAAAAGCTTCTTTACATTCTTCAATTTGAGCAAACATTTTCTCATCAATATGATGTCTAAAATCTAAAGCAAATATAACTTCTTCTGGAATAACGTTAAAAACACCTGGTTGTAATTCAAAAATACCAGTACTTGACATACCACCATATTTTTGAACGATTTCATTAGCTTTAACAATCATTTTAGAAGCTGCTAAAATTGGATCATTTCTTAGATGTAAAGGTGTTGTACCAGTATGTTGAGCTTTACCTTTAACATGAATTTTATACCAAAAATAACCTTGAACAGCTTTAACAACACCAATTTTTTTATTTTCAGCTTCTAAAATTGGACCTTGTTCAATATGAATTTCAAAATGAGCAGCAATTGGCATAGTTAAATGACTTGCAGTCATTGGACCCATATAACCAATTCTCTTTAATTCATCACCTGCCTTAACAGGTTTTTCATCACTAACAGATTCAATAGAATAAATAAATTCTTTTGTAGCTTTACCTGACCAAACTGAACTTCCCATTAAACTAAAAGGGAATCTTGCACCTTCTTCATTCATCCAATTGATTAAAACAATTGGGAATCTTGGGACATAGTTGTTTTCTTTTAGAGTTCTTAAAACTTCTAAACCTGATAAAACACCTAATATACCATCATATCTACCACCAGTTGGCTGAGTATCTAAATGAGAACCAATTGCTGTTGGTTTAACATTGTTAACTTGACCTGGGAAAATTGCAAATATATTACCAACTTCATCGATTTTAACTTCACAACCTAAAGATTTAACTTCATCAACAAACCAATCTTTAACAGCTTTATCCTCATCACTTAAAGCTAATCTACAAACACCAGTATCATTTTCCAAAGGACCCCATTTGAACTTTGGACCAAATTTATTAGAAGTTTCATGAATTGTATCGATTAATCTACCCTTTTTAACCTTTAAAGTTGAAGCAGGACTTTCTGCTGATAGATGTAAAGTTTCTGTTTGAGTTGTTGTAGTTGACATTATTTCTTCTAAAGTACTAGAGATTTGAAAGAATAACCAGGTGTACTCCCTTTGCAACAAATAATTGATACATTTTATTTGACATCAATATTAAAACATCAATTTGCAACGCTTACAATGATATATTCCCAATGAGGTAATCCAAAGAGGTCGGGTTTCGAATCAGGAAAACGCAAATTTTTTTTTAATGATTAGAAAAATCAAAATGGCAAATTATGAATTTTATTATTCCCTTTGAAATAACACTATAGCTAGCTTTATTAAAGTTTTAAAGGTTGTAACAGATCAATTAAATACTTTAATATTCTCATGAAAGAAAATGCCTCACAGTTCCACAATCATACTTTCATGGTACAGCAAGATGTGAAATCTGACAAAAACAATGACTCAAGACCAAAGACAAATAATATGGGGACAGTTAATCCTCCAAGTCCAACTACTGGAGGCACATATCATGAATATCAAAAAATCATTGTTTTCAACAATAATGCAAATAAAGCTGCTGTACAGGAAAATTCGACATCCTCTAATACTCCAATAGCTTTTAAACAGAGAAGAGTTAGAAAGAAGTTTCGAAAATCATTTGATGGTTGTTTTAGTTGTAAACATAGAAGAAAGAAATGTGATGAAAATCATCCAATATGTAATTCATGTAATAAGAAAGGTATCAAATGTGAATGGCCTCCTCATGTTGTTACTAAAATGACAAAAATTAATGAAATTTTAGAAAGTTCATCAAAAGAAATTAATGATCCTGATACTCCTTCAAGAATATGTTCATCAGTTGAAATGAATAATGATTATGTAAAAACAAATATATTGACAAACAGAACTTTATCACCAGCTTATAAAAATTCACCAAATAGTAATATTAGAAGTAATTTGAGTATACCAATTAATAATAATGAAAGATTTGATCCCGTCAGGAATATAGCATCCAGAGAAATTCCAATACATAGAGAGCCAAGTATTGGTCCAAATATAAACATTAGTCTACAAGATAAAGCCATAGAAACTAAAACAACTGGTATTAAAATTAATGTTGAAAAGAATAAGAAGTCTAATATTCCATTATTAAATATTGAGAAAGCTCTTAGCACTACAGAACAACTTAATAATAGTAATTTACTCAGTCAAGCTACAGATATCCATGATCATAATGTAATTCCTGATTCACCAGATTTATTATTAGATGGTCAACCTATTGATCAACTATTCGGTTTCAATACACCTGATGGTTTGTTATTAGACCAATTACTTAATATTCAAGAAGAAAATCATAAAGTTAATTCTCCACCATTAATCAATGAAAATTTAAGATCTGGAAGTATTGCATCAAATTCAAGTAATCATTCTAAAATATCAAATATTTCAAGTAATATTGATCATTATATATGTTTTATACCAGGTGTAACATTGAATAAAGAAGATACCGTTTGTTATGATTCATTTATAAATAAATTTATTCCATCAATATCATCATTGCACTGTCATCCATTACTTAGTCCTTTAACAGTTTTATTACCATTTGCTTCAAATAATTCAACTGCAAGAGCAATCTTTTTAGCTTGTGGTGCTACCTTATTAGCTTATACAAATGATAAATATAGTGAATTAGCTCATACAAAATATGTTGAAGCAGTTAATTCATTAATTAAAGATATAAAGAGTTCAAAAGATGGCTGTGAAGATCATTTATTTATAAGTGCACAACTTTTACAAACACTTTGTTTACGTGATAAAAATATTGGTTTAAATGCAACTAAATCTTCAGCTCATTTTTCTGCTGCTTATGAAATTATTAAAAGGAGATTTCTTATTAATGGATTAGTTAAAAAGGACTTAATTATTTCACCATTAGATAGAGTTTTAACTGAACATTTTTTATTTAATTATCCTTTAACTATTATGCTATGTGCTCATGAAAAATTAGGATCAGTTGTACCTTCTCCGTTTAAAGTCTTTAAAGAATTTGATACTGTTTTCTCAATGCCTCTGAATGGTAAAAGTTATTCTTCAAAGAACAATAATAAATTAGATTATAATATTTGGTTAAATCATCCAATTTTAGGAGCAGGATACCCAGCATGGGAAATGGCAGCTAAAGCTTCTTGGCTTTGCAGATTAAGTGATTTACCATTATCACCTGAAAATATATTAAGATGCAGAGATTTAAAAGATGAAATCTGTGATCAATTAATAAAGTTAGATGAATTAGTTTTCAAAAGTAAGACAGAAAATAATTATTTGATTAATCTCTATATCTCAAAGACTCATTTATTAACAAGTTTAATTATCTTAAAAAAACTTTGTCAACCAAATATTCATATTAGTGAATTACAAACTGAAGTGAATTTAGTAATTCAATTAATGGAAAGCTGCCTGGAATTAAACGAGAAAGCAATTTTATCAATTTGGACAATTTTTGTAGCTGGTTCTACATGTATTAAGACAAGTCAAAAATTACTTTTCAAGAAGTATTTATTAAATGTTAGTAGACAGATCAATTCAAGTTTAACGCTAAAGATTTTAAAATATTTGAAGATTGTTTGGGATGAAGAAAAAGATGTTAGTTTTGCTGAAAGTGAAAATGATAATAAAGGTTCAGGCATTAATGAAAAAATTAAAGAGAGAAAAAATATGAGAAAGAAATATTTTAGCATAGCAACAAGCTCTAATGCAAATATAGATAAGAATTATTTGGGTAATGATGATGATGATGAAGAAGATGATGTTGATGATGATGGCAATGAGGAAGAAGGCGCTAATATTGGGTTTGAATTTTTGTTTGACACAAAAGTTTTAGATATTATTTGTTCATGATTGTGTTTTTTTTTTAAAAAAAATTTAAAGGGTTACTGGTCTAATGTCTATTTAAAATGCATGTTATTTTGTATATTTATAATTTCACCAATACTGTAGATCAACTTGGATATAACAACCTAATATCTGACACAGACATGTATAGATCTTACATGATATTCATCTTAATAAAATAATTTTTTTTTTGATATCACGCTAGATGTGAGATGTCAGCAACTATGAATAAACATTTCAAAATTAACTATAAACAACATAAAAATTTTAGAATTAAGGACCAACCCATTAAATAAAGCAGATTAGAAAGAAATAGAAAGGTTTAAATTTCATTAAATGAACTAAAAAAAAATAAAAAATCGTGTTTGGAAAAATTTGGTAGAGGCACGGAAAGAACTACGTATGGTAAACTATCAGGTTTTTCTTTCAACAAATAGAGCGCTGTGGCGCAGTGGAAGCGCGCAGGGCTCATAACCCTGATGTCCTTGGATCGAAACCAAGCAGCGCTATTTGTTATTTTTTTTTGCATCTTGTAAATTTTTTTTTGATTTTGTTTTTAGCTTAGAAAGATAGCTGGAGTTCTGTAGTATTGCTAAGTAGTTCCTTTGATCATCTCATCAAGGGTTTGAGGGTAGTTTTAGGCTAAAAAGTATTATAATCTCGACGCTGTTTTAGTCCTAGAAAGTAAACATCCGGACATTTGAGTTTTAATTCAAGATTATCTGTTACTTTTAACCTCCAGTTTAGAATTAAAAGTACTATTTGGTTTGTAGGTATAATGATATAATGAATATATACCTCATAGGAGATTCTCAAAAGTTAATAAATGTGTTATAATTTCGACTTTTTTTTTGCAGAAGAAAAGTGTCAAAATTTGGAGAATCGATGAAGTTGAAAAAAAAACACGTATTTGATAAACTTTACTTATACTTTTAACAACACATCACACAGCAACTACTTAAATTATACACAATGGTATGTGACAACGCTGCTTCTCGATTAGATGTGGAATATCTCAAATTTTCTTGAACAGTTATACTGAAAATCTGATTGATTAATCACCTCATTTCGAAGTTGTTGATCTATCTAGCAGAGTTAACAACAGAAATACTAACACAACATCAATTCAGGCCATCCAAACCCCAAGACAACGTTTAGCTAACGAAAAGTTCTACAAGAAACATGAAAAGCAAATGGGTAAAGCCAAAGTTGCTCCAAAGAAACAAGCTCCAATTTCTAAAGGTTGGATATGTAAGTATAACACTTTTCACATTTAATTATGATCAAAATACTAACAAAAGAATTGAATTTTATTTTAGACATGTTATTATTCTTAGTCTGTGGTGGTGCTTTATTAGAAATTTTACGTATCTTTTTCTAAATCTTACACATTGTTCTATATAAAGTAAGGATTATTTAAAAGAAACTGCATTTACACAAAAAACTTAAACACAGAAAAATTAAAACAAAAACACATTAGAATTATATCTTTATTTCTCATAGCTGTACACTAGAAGATAGAATGAGCTACTATCGTGTCTCATTCCTTTACAATAATCATAATAATATTTAATCAACTCAAATTTAAACTTTATTGAATTTTTTTGTTAATTTTGGAAATATACAGATTTTTTTTTATAAGATCAAAAATTAAAAAAAATTATTAATTGTAGTAGTTTGTTAAAACCAAAAAGTAAACAAACCAAATGTCAACTCTTGAACCACAGACAACTGCAAAGGCAAGACTCCATACCACAAAGGGTATAATAGATGTAGAGTTATGGGCCAAAGAAACTCCAATCACGAGTAGGGCCTTTTTAACTAATGTTTTGAATCAAAAGTTCAACAATATGTCATTTAATAGAATAATACCAAAGTTCTTAATTCAAATAGATGGTCCCCTTAATAATGATTCTGAGGATATTTCACAAGATGAATTCAACCCAAGATTAAAGTTTAATAGACGTGGTTTATTAGGATCTGTTAATTTAGGCAAGAAAAATTCAAATACAGGTAAATTCTTTATCACTCTAGATGAGACTAATAGATTTAACAACAAAAATACATTGTTTGGAAAGTTGGTTAATGATTCAATATTTACAGCAATCAAAATCTCAGAGAGTGAATTGAGTTCTGATGATGGTGAAACACCTTTGTATCCTGTAATAATCACTAAGTCTGAAGTGTTGGTACCGTTCTTTGATGATTTAATTAAAGAAGATAATAAACAAATAGGTAGTTTACAAAAATTACAAAAGAAAACAAAACAAAAGAAACGTACTGTTAAAATAAATTATGATAATCAAGATGATGAAGAAGAAATAGATGAATCAATATTAAATATAAAGATGAAAAGTGCACATGAATTATTGAATGATAAGAAATTGGTATCAAACTTGGATGGACCTAGGAAAGAAGAAGAGAAGAAGAAGAAAACTTTTGAACAAGGAACTGAAGTGAGCCAAAACATAGAAGAAATCAAACAGTTCAAAGATGGAAATGCAGATAAAATTGCAATTGAGGAGGAAAATAAAGAAGAGAAACCACATAATGAACTAACATCGTTAGACAAAGAGAGATTGAAATATATGAAAAAGACACCTCAATTTAAGATATCAAAGAAGAGAGATAAAGAAAGTCGTGAGCAAGAGACTCTTAAGTTGTTGAATGCTTTTAAAGGAGTTGCAAAAGATGCACAAGACTCATGGTTGTAATAATTTCTACAATTTTAATTAATATAGAATGGATCATAGGTATAGTAATTATTGTAAATTAATTCAAAAAAAAAAAAAAAAACTTTATTAGACGTATATTTTCATTAATTCATTAGAATAATACACAAAAACATTCAAGGGAAAACAAAATATCAACAATGGATTACGATAACTAATGTTTGACCTATCTGACGAATTTGGATTCTCTATCTTTCTTGATATTACTCTTCAAGTTAGAAATATCATCTTTTGTGGAGTTATAAGAAGCATTTGTGACTTGGTTGAAAGGATTGAGTTCTGACTTTTGGAAATCTTTAAACATCATTTCTTTAACTTGTTGTAATCTTAAACCTGGATAGTTCTTTCTATAGTCTGCAAGGTTAGCATCTTCAAATGCTGCTAATGCTGCTTTGAATCTTCTTTCTGGATGTCTGTCAATATCTTTATCTAAAACAACACCTGATTTGTTTGTTAAAGTCAAAGCTTCTAAAGCATCGTCGATACCAGTGGCACTAATACTTGATGAAGTTGGTAAATCATTCAAGAAATCATCAATCTTACCAGCTCTCTTAGCAGCAACTTTAGCAGCACCTCTACCTTTAGATGAAGCTTTTGAAGGCATGGAATCTTCTTCTTCTTTTAACATTCTTTCTCTTTCAGCTTTTTGACGAGCAGCTTCAGCTTTCTTAGCAGCTTCTTCTTCCTTCTTCTTATTCTTTTTATTTAAACCTGAGTCTTCCCATTTAGAAGCTTCTTCAGCTTCAGCCCTTTGTTTTTCGGCCTCACGTTTCTTGTTAGCTTGATCTGCCTTTCTTTGGTTACCAGCAGCTTTCTTAGAGTTACCTTCACTATTTTTCTTAGCCATTGTTTTCTATTGATTGAAGCTTAAAGATGAGTTTTTTTACTTAAACAATTGAATTGATTTGAAACTTTTGTTAAAAAAGGTGTTGAAATTTATCAACGCTGCAAAAAATAATAATTAAAAAAAAAAAAAATATGGCGAAATTACGTAATCGGTGATTTTTCACATTCTTCATTAGTCTTGTGCTCTTTAATGAGTAAGTGGTATATAAGGTATATACTTTTGGGTATAATCGAATTGTCTACACTAGAGCATTGATAAAGACTTATCTTATGGTATTATTTACAAAGAAAAAAACTAAACAAATGAATAAACATTTGATCATTTTGATTTGTATTTAATCTTTATAATCACCATCTTCATCATCATCATCATCATCATCTTGAACATTATAGTTAATATCTTTATCATCATCGTCTTCGTCTTCTTCGTCATCATCTTCATCGTAATCATGCTCAATCTTTTGTCTTCTACTGCTTCTTCTTAATTGTGTAGAATTGGCATTTGATGTTGATCTACGTGATCTCTTTCTCAATGATTGTGTGACAGCAGATGTTGTTGCAAGTTTACCGTAATCTTTGTAAATAGCTTCACACTTGGTTAGAATTGGAACCATGGATGAAAGATAATTCTTTAAATTTAATAAATTCTTTGATGTTTTAATAGTTAATTGACCATCTAAAAACTTCAAAAATTCATTCAATTCTTCAATATTTGAAGCAACTTCATACCAAGGATCAATACCTGCAAGTTTATCAAATTTTAAACTTGATTCTATCTTATATGAGTTTTCTAACATTGTTGTAACATCTTGAACGTATAAGACAAATCTTGATGGTTGTTCATGGACCAGTAGTTCGTGTACTGATTCGTCATTTTCCATTGATGAAATCATTTCATCTAAAGTACCAAAGCCACCAAATTTACCACTAGCTGTTCTGCAAAGAAAGAATCTTCCATTTAGACCTCCATCACCTGCATAAAAATCTAATAATCTTAAATTCATATGATGATTTAATGGATTGGTTGTTAAATCTGTATTTTCATTAATTTCTTTAGCAGTATCATCTGTTGATGTTGGAGTTGGTGATGATTTTTTATTATTAACTGCAGCTAACTGCTTTTCTCTAAGCGTGATACTTAAAGTATCAATCGAATTCTTACCATCTTTGATAAATCTTGAAATATAATAAGTTTCTTTCTCACCTGATGATTCTTGTTTATTCAATTGTTCTAATAATTGTGCTCTAACGACTTCTGAATGAGTAAAAGACCATTGACATACACATCTTAAAAGAATTAATCTATCAATTGGTTTCATTGATTTAAATCCCTCATTTTCAAATTCTTCAGAATCCATTGGTGTATGATAACTGGGTTTTGAAATACCAGATTCAAATTGGGAAGTTTCTAAAATTTCTGGATTATTTAAATCAACAATATATGAATTCAGATATTCTATGTCTAATAATTGTTCATTTTTAAATGTCTTTGATTCTTCTTTTGCAAATATTTCTGAATTATCTTTCCATTCATTTGGTAAACCAAATTCTAAAACTCTTGATTTCAATTCTTCTAAAGCTCTTGTTAAACCACCTCTCCCAATTTCTCTCTTTCTATTTAAAAGTAATGTTAAAACCCTTAAGAAAAATAATTCTATTATTATTGCATTATCATCAGAAAGTTCACTAATTTTTGAACCTTCTTCATCATCAACATTGACTTGTTGAACATTTGTTAATTCATCATATGTTTTGTAAAAATTTGAATCTGTATTCAATTCTAAACCTTCAATAAAATCTTGTGGACCTAAATTATGGAAATCGTGAAATAAGGATCTAAATTTATTGAAGAATTCAAGTATAAATAGAATATCACCAGCATATGGACATGGTTTAACAGGATAACCAAGTGCTAGCTTATTGACAGGTTTAGTACTGTCAACAAAATTATAGACTAAATCAGGTTCATATAATCTATATGTAGCACCAACAATTGAACCAGGTACATCTCTTTTAACTTTTTGTAGATTTCTCATATTTACAGTATTCCTGTTTTTGGTTGTTTCAAATGTTTTACTAATTTGTTTTGATAAAATAGATTTAGTATTATTTTCTTTTGCTGTACTTCTTCCCTTTGCTTTTAATGTATTTTTATCTTCAATTATAATTTTTGGTTCAGTTTTAGTTTCTGAAATTATTTCAATATCATCATCAACATCAATTACAACTTCTGTTTCCTCTTTGTTATCACTATCTTTTTTTTCTTTTTGAGTTTCATTTTCAATTATTTCTGTATCAATGTTTGTAAGATCTAATTGCTTTTCTTCATCATTAGTTGCTGTTGTTTCTTTTTCTAAATTCTCATAATTATTATGGATAAAATCATTTTCATTAAATTGGTCTGTGGTTTTAGTTTGTGTTTTTTCAGTTGTTGGGCTCTCAATTGGTGGTCTAGTAGGTTTTGAATCATCACTATCATCATTAGTGGCTAATGTTTTAACTTCTTTATTTTTACCATTCTCCAATTCAACAACTAATCTTAGACCTTTATTACTCTTGAAAAATGTAGGTTGATGAGATCTTGAAGGTTTTGTAACTAAACCACTCTTTTTCTTTCTACCACCTCTTGAACCAGGACCAGCAACAGGTCTATTATCTACTCTAAATTTGGATACAATGCTTTCATTTAAATTTGCAGTTGATGAATTCTCTGATGATTTTGGAGGGGAATTATTATATCTTCTAGGTCTTCCTAATCTTCTTGAACCATTTGTTGAAGCTGGATTAACAACGACTATATGAACATCTGAATCTGTGTCTTTTATGATTCTTTGTTGAGGTTGTGGGTCTGAAGTTAATTCAGAATGATCAGATATTGTTCCATGAGGTAATAATTCATGATGTGAATGTAAAGCGTGGAGATGATGAAGTGGGTTTTTATTAACACCATTTTCATTTTCAGCTACAGCAGCAGCTGCAGTAGCCTCAGTTAATGCCAATGTTGATTGAATGAAATTCAAATCGTGTTGATGATTCGATTCTTCATCATCTTGAATCTGATTGAAATTTATAATACTTGATAAATTGTTATTAGTATTGCTGTGACTATCATTATTATCTGGATGGTCTTCATTAACTATATTATTATTAACATCGTTATTTGAGCTACCATCTTCATTGACATTGCTATTATTATTATGATGCTGTGTAGTTGTAGAATCTAGGTTGAAATTTATTAAACTACTTTCATTCTGGTAAACTGTATTCATGGCGTACTTAGTGAACAGACCATGTTGAGGGTCTATTGTTGGATCAATATTAGGATCTATATTGGAATCCATTGTGATTATAATCAAGAAACGTTTAGTGTTTGTTTGTTTATGTGAAGTAATAATTAATTTTTTTTAGACGTGTTTTTCCAATACTTTACTATGGCAAGAAGTGTGAGAAGTAGAAATTGGTGTTGAACAAGTTAAAAAACTAAAGAAGTACGTATCTTTTATCGAATTAGATGGTGTTAAATATTCTACTGTATCATCAGGTAAAGTTATAATACATAAAAGTGTTAAATTAGAACTGACTTGTGATATTTGACCTTAGAGCACACAGAAACAGTTGATATATAAAGGGTAACATATAGAAAACACAAAAGATGTGAAACCAGAAACAAAAATAATGCGAATTAATTAATAATAATATATGACGAAATAGTAATAAAGAGACATAATTCTTTATGCTAAATGAGGAGGCAATAAGAAATTTGGGATTGAATTCTTGATATAGAAAATATGTTGACAGTTATTACAAACCATTTCACCTTCTGTAATATTTGTTTCTAATAATAAGTTGTGTAAATCTCTTAATAAAGGTAATGAGTCTTCATCGTTTAAATCTATGTTTTCAGGTTTAGCAGCTGGTAAAGAAGTGTTACCCAAATCAGCAGCAACTTTTAATACAGCATCCCATTCAACTCTATCTAAAATATTCGCTAGAAATTCTGGGTTGAATTCTAGTTCTTCTTGTACAAGTTCGCACTTTTGATATTTTAATGGAAAAGCTTCTGTAGAGGCGTCACAGGTCTTGGCTGTACATTTGACAAAGTTTGTAGTTAGGAATTTCATCTTTTATTTTAATTTGATCTCTCAATATTTTAATCAATATTTAAAATCCATCTCATCTTTAAAATAAAAATTTTCAGCTTAAAAAAAAAAAAAAAAAATTTAGGAAAAAAAATTTATCACGTGATTTATATTTTTTTTATTTGAACAAAATTTAATTTAAATAAATATTTTATCTTTATTTTAGTTTTAGTTTGTGAAGAAGTTTTATAAATGTTTAGCGGTGCGGTGTTTAGAAATAACTACAGAACCGTTATACAGAGTGTCCCCAAACGCTGCAAGTCTGGGAAACCTTTTCCTTTCACTCCCTCATGTATTGTGGATGTAACTTCAAATAACAATGGACAAAGAAGAAGAGAGAAAGAGACTTTTCTAGATCAAGATTTTATAATTAATAACTCACCTAAAGACATATCTCCTGGTGATACTTTTATCAAACATTTCCAAGGTATAATAAATATAGTGGATGATATACCTCTTTCACCTCAAAGTTTAAACAAATTGGGTAATCAAAGAACAAGAAACATAAAATTAGAAACATGTAAAGAAACATTCATAAAACAAATATTATCAGCAATATTAATAACTAATAGACTTTCAAAATTATTTAATAGTTCTGAAAAAGATGTTAATATAGATACAAAATTTAAATTTTTTGAAGAAGCTGAAGTTCGTGATTTGTTAGAATCTGTTTTAAGTTTAATTCCAGAAGAAATTTCAAAAGATATATCTACTCCAGAACAAATATGGGAAAATATCCCAACTGATATTTTATCAACTGTCATATATAAATCAGATCATTTTAATTTAACTCTATTGAAAAAAGTTACACCAAAAAGAAGTTATTATAAAGAAACAAATTATTCAGATTCAACCTCAACATCATTTGAACCAATCTTAAATATTTTAAAAGAATTTAGTTCAGATAAAAACTATAATCAAGATCTCTTTATTAAATTGTCATTAGCATTAAATAATCATGAATTATCATCTGAAACTTTTGAAAATCTCTTACAATTCATAAGAGCATACCCAGATAATATAAATTTCACAATTTTAAAAAGATTAATAATTGCAAATACATTTTATTTTGAAAATATAAATTCGGAATTAATGTTCAATCTCTTGATTGATGCTTTAATTTCTGAAAGCAATTATCATTTATTCACAAGATTAATGGTATATATCAAATTACAAGTGAATGGTAAATTATATAATCAAAATGTTTTAGATACAATTGCTGGTGACCCTGTCAGCAAGATTAAAACTGTCAGTTTATCAACATATTTACATGCTTTAAAAGGTGCTTCTGAACTCAATGGTCACAATGGTTATTTGAAACGTATCATCAATATTATTTTATTTAGATCAAGAAGAACTGTTGATAATAAATCATATAGAATTGATTTATCACAAAGAGTCAATAGAGGTTTCATTAAATCAAACCCACCATTAGACAAACATATTATCACTTCAATTATAGATATATTGGCATATTCAAACTCATCAGAGCATATGTACAAATTACGTCGTCCTTTAATCATGTATTTATATTCTAAAGTTGAATATGAATTTGATTTATCATTAGATGAAAATAAAGATTTATATGATTATTTTTACAAATTAGCAGAAGATAAAAAGGAAGGTTCAATGAAATTTACATTGCGCTCAATCATGGACAGAAAAGACCAAAGGTCCAGGTTCCCAATACCACTAAACACATAGAATACTGTATATAGTAATGAATGAAATGATTAATGAAACTACATTAAAATTAATTGTGAAATTATATAAGACTTTAGTAAGAAATTAACTCCGAAATTCAAAATTAAGTATTAAATAAAAATTTCTCTTCTTTCAACAAAACAAATCTTTAAATAAAGAACAACAAAATACAATGGTTTATAAATTAATATTGAAAGCTGAAATCGAAGGTTTAACTGATCTAAGACCTACTGATACTGAAGAATCCCCATTTGAATACACTTTTCAAATCGAATGTACTTCATGTCGTGAAAAACATGAAAAGGAAATCACAGTTAACAGATTTGAACAACATGAAATATCTGGTAGTAGAGGTGAAGCTAACTTTGTATTCAAATGTAAGAGTTGTAAGAGAGAATCAACTGCATCAATAACAAGATCGAAGAATGATTATACCATAGAAGACAGTGGTAAGAAGGTAACAATATTGGAAATTGAAGCTCGTGGCATTGAATTTGTTACATTTATTCCAAATGGTTCATTTGAAGCAAAGGGTGCAGAAAGTACAACAAAATTCACTGATATCGAATTAGCTGATGGCGAATTCTATGATTATGATGATAATGCTGGTGGTGAAGTTTCAATAACGGAAATTGAATGGGAAATTGTACGTGGTTAGATAAAATCAATCTATCTAGACATTACAAGTTAATATTACTTTTAAATATGTTAATTGCAGATATGTCGTATACAATAAATTATAGTGTAGTAATTGTTTATAAAATACAAAACTAATCTTGATATAAAAAAAGTAAACCCAATTAAATTAAAAACCCAAAGAAATATATCTATAAAGATATAAAGAAGTTGATGACGATGATAATGTTGCTTTTAATGGTCCATATATCTCTTAAATAATTCCTAAAACTATGATTCCAATAGCTAATAAACCCTTTTTAGATTGAACTAATCCATTAGCACCACCAGTATAAGATGAAAGAGTAGCAACTGTACTTGAAGCTTCTGTTCCTGTTGTTGTTTGTTCATTTAGAGTAGTGGAAATAACCGATTCTGATAATGAACTAGAAGATGATTCAATGGTACTAGTAACAGGAATAACAGATGTAGAAGTTGTAACTGGGGTGTTACTTGAATAGATTGTAGTTTCACTTGTTGATAATGAAGTAGTAATTTGTTTGGTAATGATTGATGTAGACGTGATGGTAGAATCTGGTTCACTACTTGAAGAAATAATGAGTGAAGATGATGTTATTGTAATAGCTGAAGTTTCTGAAGAGGAGGTAGTAACATCTATAGGAGCTGTTGTTAAAGTTGATGATAAAGTTTGTGTACTGGTAATAATATTAGTTGAAGCTCCTGTTAATGTAGTTGCTGTGGCAGAAGTATCAGTTGATTCGGTTGGTTGTTGTGCTTGAACTAAAGTGGTAGAGCTTGAGGTAGATGATGTAGATCCTGTTAATGGACAATATGTAGTATATTCAGTAACAATACCAGAAGAAGTTTCTGTAATAACAGTATAACCAGTAGTAACAGATGAACTTGAGCATTCATTATCAGAACATGATGTAACAATAATAACAGTTGAGGAAGGTCTAACAGAAGATGATGTTGTTGTAACAATTGGTGCATTAGTTGTGAAAGTAGATGATGATTTGGCTGATGAAGTAGTTGAAGTAAAAGTAGTTAAAGTAACTGAATTAGAAGTACTTGAGGTAACTGAAGTGGTTGATGTTGTTGATGTTGTTGATTTTGATGAACTAACTGTCAATGGACAATATGTGGTATATTCAGTAACTATACCTTCACTTGTAGTTGTTATGATAGTAACACCTGTAGTAAAAGATGATGTTGAGCAAGAATTGCTAGAACATGAAGTAACTTCAATTAAAGTTGTTGATTGGACTGGAACAGAAGAACTTGAAGTAGTTGTACTTACATCTGGTGCTAATGAAGTAGTTGAACTTGATACTTTAGTAGAAGTAGCTGAACTTGATTCTTTAGAAGAAGTAGCTGAGCTTGATTCTTTAGAAGAAGTAGCTGATGATGAAGATGATGCTGTTGAAGTTAATGGACAATAAGTAGTATATTCAGTGACAACACCTTCATTAGTAGTAGTAACAACTGTGACACCAGTAGTTAATGATGAAGTTGAACATTCATTTTCAGAACAAGAAGTAACTGTAATGATAGTACTTGATTGTTTTGCTTCAGTGTTGGTGGTAACACCTGGTGCTAATGAAGTAAATGAACTTGATCCTTTAGAAGAAGTAGCTGAACTTGATCCTTTAGAAGAAGTAGCTGAACTTGATACTTTAGTAGAGGTAGCTGATGATGAAGATGATGCTGTTGAAGTTAATGGACAATAAGTAGTATATTCAGTGACAACACCTTCATTAGTAGTAGTAACAACTGTGACACCAGTAGTTAGTGATGAAGTTGAACATTCATTTTCAGAACAAGAAGTAACTGTAATGA
>JAJMKZ010000032.1:0-21006 GCA_030564005.1 Ruyongia tratensis | reverse complement strand
CTTTTGTCATAAGCTTGAAGTGGCATTGATAAATCACTATTAACCACAGGAGTCCATTCAATCTTATTAGCATGTGGTTGAACAGTATCAAATTTAGCTTGAGATCTCAATGTTGGAGATGGTGTTCTTGGACAAGTTTCAATAAATTGAGATTCACATTCCTCATCTTGGTAAGCAGTACTTGTTTGGTTATTTGATGAAGCAAAATTATCTATATTCAACCCTAACCCAATTATCTGATTGTTAAATTGTTGATTCATATGTTGGTTTCCAGTATTTTGCATTTTCTGAATTTCAACAGGTTGTATTATTTGATTATTTTGAGAATTTATATCATTAGGAACAGATAATTGTTGTAAAAGTGGTGAATGACTCTGTGGAATATCTTTTTTAGTTGATGAAATATTAGTATCAAAAAGATCATCAATATCAACACCTTCTTTATCTCTTATATAGTTCTTAATCTTTTGTAAATAATCAACAGAAACTGTAATTGTATCTTTTTCTTTTTCTGGTGAAGAAGTAGCTTTATTTTCTGTAGCTGAAATTGGAAATTTATACTTTTCTGGAGATTTATTGGTAATAATATAATCCTTCACATGGGAACCTTGTATAGTATTTGGTCGTTGTTGTTGTTGTTGTTGTTGTTGTTGTTGTTGTTGTTGTTGTTGTTGTTGTTGTTGTTGTTGTTGTTGTTGTTGTTGTTGTTGTTGTTGCTGTTGTTGCTGTTGTTGTTGTTGTTGTTGTTGTTGTTGTTGTTGCTGTTGTTGTTGTTGTTGAGCTACTTGAGGATGTTGACTTTGAGTTTGCTGTTGGAAGAATTCATCATTAACTTGTGGACGTACTTGTGAATTTATTTGATTTGGAATTTGAAATTGCATTTGGTGTTGTTGTTGAATAGGTTGCATCTGCATTTGTGACTGGATATGAGGTGGTGGTGGAAGAAAATACCCCATTTGAGACGGTTGTTGTTGATATATTTGTTGAGGTTGTCTTTTCGAAATCATGTCAGTTGGTGGTGAGTAAATAACTGCATTTTGAGGCTCTGGTGCTGGTGGTAAATTTTGATATAACATATTTGGAGTTACAATAATTTTTCTTGAACCTGGAATAGATAATGTTTTGTTATGATTTGCAAACCCAAAGATAGCAGTACCACTCGGTTGTTTCTTATGCCCTCTTACCTGGTGTTTTTGTTGAGCTCGTTGTTGTTCAGTAGGATCTGGACCAATTGGAATATCTAATTCTTGTAATGAGGATAAAGTTTGTGTTAAAAACTCATCCATTTGAGCATATGATGGATCAAAAAATGGATCAATATTATCATCAGGCATTGGAATGTTATTTATATCTAATGTAGCAGTTGGAGTATTAATCCAATTTGATTGCTCGTACGAGTTCATTTTTAAATAAAATTCTCTTGTTTTTGACTTTGAAACTTTTGTTATGAATTTTAACTGTTTATTATTTTCTGAAATATATTATTGATTCTTAATAGTAATAGAGATGGTAGTACTTTCTGTTGAAAGCTCTCAAGTTTTGATATAGTGTATTTGGAGCAGGTTGATGTATGAAATGAGTGTAATTTGAACTGTAACGTCTTTGAGCAGTTTTGGTTTGAAATTAAACGTTTTTGTCTGTCAAGAAACTTTTTCAAAATACTTTCTATTTTGAGTGTTTAAAAAGCTCTTTTTTGAAAACAAAAACAACGATTTGATAGTATAGTCTAATTAATATGTTTAAATATGCTATCAGCCTTCCTTTTATAGTGGTTAATGGTTTTAAAGAGGTTTTATTTTCCCTTGGAGAGTATACAATACTTTGTTAACTGTTTAAGTTACAAGATGGTTGACATTTTTTGTTTTATCTCAGCTTATTTGCACTTGTGAAGTTGTGATATTATTTCCGGATACGGCGAAAAGTAAACAAGCATTGCAACCAAAATTTACAAAACGAGCTAAACAAAAACACCAGAAGCTGTGGTAAGATTTTCTTGAAGAGATACAAACTACAGATCATAGATCAAGGATCACTGATCACTGAGATAGAGAGTCAGGTTTAGACTTGGTTGGCCTGTAACTAAAACTATACTGGTTTACTTGTCTGATGTTTGTAGAGTAAGAGTTAAAAGATTCAAATCCAATTTGACTGTATTTCATCATTTGAACACTAGTAATTACAAGCTGAAAATCCTTGGAATATATCTTCTAAACTAGTGTAAAGTAACCTGATAAATTTATAAAGTGACGCTCTCCACATCTTAAATATTCAATAGTAATTTACAGACAATATTAGTAGTAATGTTTGATCATCACAACAATGAGATGTACCTATGATTAATCAAGTGTATGTGTCACAAAAAACAAAACCCACCATTAACTACTAAAGATCCAATATATTAAACTGGTTTAAGGAACCATTTTACAACATGACAGGCGCTCGTTATTGGTTAAATTTTTATTCATAGATTAAATATCAACACATACTAGTACAATAAATATATAAAAGTTTACATTATTTCTTTCCATCATCATGTTCAGAATTTGAAGATAAACCTAAAATCTTATCCAACTCTGATATTAAACCTTGATTATGACCTAACCTATAAGACTGTGAACCGGAAACACCGCCAGAATATTTACCATATATCATATGTACATCAAAATTTATACCTTTAGGAATTTTCATAGATTCAATCTTGTATTTCAATTTTGAAAATTCCTGTAAAGGAATAGGAGAGTTACTATTTGCCTTTGCAATAGAAATATGAACATTTAAATTTCTTGGAGTCTTATGAACACCTTTTATGGTAGGGTCTGCATCTAACATAGTACTATGAATTAAACTGTACAAAGGTATCAATTCTTTTTGTGTTTTATTGTCTGCTTTTAACATTAAAAATGATGAACATTTATTTTTAGATGTTACAAGTTGAACTTTATCAAATGTAAGTGATATTTTCTCTAAAGGAAGTTTCTTTAATCTTTCTTCTAAAAGACGTCTAAATTTGGAAACAGATGTGTTCTTCATGGCTTTGTTATAGCTTAATGAAACATGATATGAATTATTGAATATATTATTATTGTGTATTAGATGACTATTCCCTTTTTTCTGTTGATTTTTTAATCCTTGTGGTTTATGAGCAACAGAAGGAACAAATTTTAAATTTAAATTACATTGTTTTTTGATCACATCAGTAGCATCGTTAATAAAAGAATTTAAAATAGTATTCTGTGTCTTTGAACATACTAATCTAATATAATGGTATACTAAAGTTTCATGGTGATTTACTATAATCATATTTTCTAATGGTTTAAAAGTTCTAAAATCAAATTCAACTTCTTCTATAATCTCTTCTTTATTATCTTGACCTTCTATTAATAAAAGTGCCTTTTGTTGTTGGTCTAAAATATTTTTCTGTTCTAAGTTTATTTCTTCTTCCTGATCTGAGTCTGTATCACTTAAATAGTTAACTGTTTCCATGTAAAGTAATTGACGATGTGAAAGATTTGAACTACAAGATGAGATAAAGTCAAAAAATTAAGAAAAAAAAAAAAAAAAAAAAAAAAAAAAAAAAAAAAAAAAAAAAAAAAAAAACTCGAGTCACATGAAAAATCACGTGCTCGTAGGACTTTCACATGGGAAAATAATTCTTGAGTTTTTTTCGAAAATTAGTTATCAGAAAGTACTTTAACACTTTTAACAAATTTAAAGTATCTAACAGTTCACACAATATATCAGCCATGAGAGAGTCCAAAGGTTCTTTTGACCAACACCCTCGTAACAGAAGTGGGAGATCAAGATCAAGATCCCATTCAAGAAGCAGAAGACCTTCTCTGGGACCAAGAAGATCAAATTCTTCAAAAAGTATAATAACTATATCAGATCTAGATAGTACAAGTAATGATACCACAGAAATACCAACCATTAATGCTAATTTGGATCATACTTTACCTTTAGATTACTTTCAAAAAGATTTATTATCCATTATCCTTCAATTAAAAATCTCCAAATGGAAGCATTTGCCACTTTATATCTATCAAGAGATAAAAGTAACTAGAATTAGTGGGGCATTAACAAATGCTATATATAAAGTTGATCCTCCATCATTAACAACTCTTAAAAACCTAAATCTTCATCATAATATCTTTCCATCTCTATTACTAAGAATATATGGTAAAAATGTTGAATCAATTATTGACAGAGATTATGAATTACAAATTTTAATTAGATTATCAAAAAATAATATTGGTCCTAAATTATTTGGTTGTTTCAACAATGGTAGAATTGAACAATTTTTGGATAATGCTATTACTCTAACAAAAGATGATATAACAAACGAAAAAGTAAGTAGAAGAATTGCAAGAAGAATGAAAGAATTACATGATGGTATTAATTTAACAAAACAAGAAAGATTAAATGGATCAAGTTCATGGAATAATATTTCAAAATGGTATGATTTCATTCTTAAAGAACAATCACAATTAAATTTAGACTATGAGGTTCTTAATGTTAAAGATTTAGACTCTTTTAAACTTATTATTGATAAATATAAGGATTGGTTATATTCAAGATATGAATCAATAGCAGAATTACAAAATTCATTGGTATTTTGTCATAATGATACTCAATATGGTAACTTGTTATTCACCTCTCCAAGAACTGAATTGGATATTCCAAAATCACAAGATATATCTAATTCCAATACTACTTTGAATAGTGAAACTAATACAAGTAATACTAGTGAAGTTGGTATTAATTTAACAAATGCAAATATAATTACAAGTTTATCCAACTTATCATTAGATAACTTAAATGAAATGAAACCAACAGTTCAAGAGAAGAAAAAAGATCAAAATTTAGTGGTTATTGATTTTGAATATTCAGGTCCAAATATTAGATCTTATGATATTGCTAATCATTTTTGTGAATGGATGCAAGATTATTTTCATCCAACAAAATCTTATGCTATCTTTGAAGAAAGATTCCCAACTATTGATGAACAATTAAATTTAATTTATTCATATGTTTTGTTTAATAATGAAACATTATCAGTTCAAAAACTGGAAGAATTGGCTAAATCTTTATATAATGATTGTGTTGCTTGGAGACCAACTGTTAGTTTACATTGGGCTTTATGGGCTATCTTACAAAATGGTACAAAACAATCAACACCTGAAGAAGATGATGTTAATATTCTATTAGGTCCAAATGGTGAGCAATACACTATTAAGTCAGAAGCCATGAGTAGTGTTGATGAAAATTCAGGTAATGTTGTTAACGTTGATGAAGTTACAAATAATGAAGTTGTTGAAGAAGTTCAAAATTCAGATGTTGACAGTTTCGAATACATTAAATATGCTAAGGATAAATTAAGATTATTTTATGGTGACTTGTTACAACTTGGTATTATTACAGAATCAGATATTACTTCTATAGAAGGTTTAAAGAAGCTACCATGTGGATTTTTAAAATAATAAAATAAACTTAAATAAGCTCAAACATATATTTTTATATATTTCTAGCATTTAATTATTTCCTCATATATAGTTCAAATTCTTGATAGACACCAGTTACTGAAAAGCTATATGGTAACTTTAGTAGAACACTTAATCACTTATAACATAGCTAGTAAAATAAAACAACAAGTTATATTACCAAAATATTATTCTATAAACATTTACTATGTATGAGGTCAGGATTTTCTTCCCATTCTGATTTTGAAACCCACATTCTTTTGAATGTACTTAACCCAGATAATATGGAACCCCCTATCCATGTACTATATTTTCTTTCAGGTGGTGCAAATATTTTTATCTTAGTCCCCTTTGGAGCCAGTACCTTTAATTCTTTAATCAATCTATCACCAAATCCTTTTAACAATGTTGTACCTCCACTCAAAACTATATCTTTGTATAGAGCACCTCTTAAGTCTAAGTCTGTTTTCATTATACTATCATTTATCATTTCATGAATACCTTGGAATTCAGATCCTATAATTTCAGGATTAAATAAAATTTCACTTGATCTAAATCTTTCTGCCCCAATTTCCAATGTTTTACCATCAGGTAGTTTAAACTTTTCAATTTGATTATTATTAGGACTTGTTGAAGAACTATCAAAGATATTTGTTGAATACCAATCTTTTTCATCTTTTATTGGATCTAATGACACAAAACAATGTTTTTCCTTTATACTTCTAACTATTTCTTTTTCAGCACTTGTTTGTAATAAATATCCATTTTTCCTCAATAATAATTGTAATTGTTCAGTTATATCTCTTCCTGCTATATCAATTCTCTTTATTGAACTAGCTAATGAGAATCCTTCATAAACTGGTACAGAATGGCTTACACCATCACCTGAATCAAGAACAATGCCTGTAGTTCTTCCACTTGCGTATAATGCTAAAACTGCTTGTATTGATATATATAGTGATGGTGAATTATAACTTTCAAAAAAGATTTGTGCACATTTCTCTCTGTGTTTCTTTGGGTTTAATGGTGCTTCTGTTAATAATACTGGATGATCTTCCATATTAATCTTTAAGTCATTTGATATTACAGAAGACCATATTTTCTCCATATCATCCCAATTTTGTACTATTCCATGTTCAATTGGATATCTTAACCTTAGTAATCCTCTATGCTCTTGTGCTTTATTTCCAATAAATGAATCACCTTCAAGAGCGCCTGCCATCACTTTTGAATATTTTGGCCATCCAATCCTAAAAAGATTAAATTGTAGTTAGTACATTGAACTTTAAAGAAAAAAACACAGTAAAAAAAAATACATACATTGCTGGTGCGTATATTTTAGGCTTCTCTTCACCAGCAAACCCTGCTTTTATTGTACCAGATCCCTTGTATTGTTAGTATGTATAACATTCAAAAGTAAAATAAACACGAATAGAACTTATCACAATTCTAGTCAAAACAACATGTAATGGGACATACATTGTCTATAACAATTGGCTGATTTAATAACTCAGATATACCTTCAGAGGCCATATTTATAGATGGTAACGACTATATAAAGTATAGTTTGTTTTTAATTAATAGACTTTAAATGTTTATTGTTTACACCTTAAAGAAATTTATTTGAACAATTTGATTATATAAGCGAGTTCCTAAAAAATGACGAACTAGAGTAAAATTGAAGCAACAACAAACTCCAATATAATCACCAGTAAATTAGGAATACTAAACATGTCAAAAATCAAGATAGATGTTAAAATGATCACAGATATTGCTCTATTTATAGGTGCTTCAATATCAGCATACTATATGATGAGCACAATTTTGAATCAAGAAGGCCCAGCTGCAAAATCTTCCGAAACTAAAAAGAAGGCAAATGCTTCTTTACAGAGATTAAAAGATGTAAATCCTGATTTAAAACTGGACCTTAATGATTATGAAAATGCAGTATTAGCGTCTGTTGTCACTCCAATAGAGATTGATGTCAAATTTGAAGGTATGTCTTTTATTTGTGTTTTATTTTTTCATAATTTTCCTAAAAGTACTAACAATTAATTATTTTAATTCTAAACAGACATTGGAGGTTTAGAAGATATTATTGATGAACTAAGAGAGAGTATATTGTATCCATTAACAACGTAAGTAAATAAAAGAAAAGTATTTTGTTCTTTTATTGAACTAACACTAACAAAGGAAAAACTTATAGTCCTGAATTATTTTCTCATTCTTCATTATTACAAGCTCCAAAAGGTGTTTTATTATATGGTCCACCAGGTTGTGGTAAAACAATGTTAGCAAAAGCACTTGCAAAAGAAAGTGGTGCAAATTTTATTTCTATAAGAATGTCATCAATAATGGATAAATGGTATGGGGAATCAAATAAAATGGTTGATGCTATTTTTTCATTAGCATCAAAGTTACAACCATGTATTATTTTTATTGATGAAATAGATTCATTTTTAAGAGAAAGGCAATCAATGGATCACGAAGTAACTGCAATGTTGAAGGCTGAATTTATGACCTTATGGGATGGTTTAACCTCAAGTGGTCGTATTTTAGTTTTAGGTGCTACTAATAGACCAAATGATATAGATTCTGCTTTTTTAAGAAGAATGCCCAAAAGATTTGCAGTAAGCTTACCAAACAAAGAACAACGTAAAAGAATATTAACAATATTGTTGAAAGACACTGAATTAGACCCTGATTTTAATATGGATTCGTTAATTAATTTAACTCAAGGATTGAGTGGGTCAGACTTGAAAGAATTATGTAGGGATGCTGCTATGAACTCTATGAGAGAATATATTAAATTGAACTTCAAAAATGGTAAAAAAATAACAGAAGGTGAAGTGGAAGTAAGACCATTGAAATTGTCAGATTTCTATTCAACTTCTAGTTCCTTAAAAGATACTTCTACATATAGAGAACCTGATGCATCAGCTTTAGATTAACAAATGTACAATAATTTGAGAACCATATAGTTACAAGAGAAAATGTTAATAGTTACCAACAATAGTATGTCATATATATATATTTTACATTATTTATAATCCAATTTAATCTAAGATTTATTTTTGTACCTGATCGAACTACTTTCCCTGAAATAAATTTCATTGATATTGGTTAATAATATATCTCCTAGTTAAATACAGATTAATAATATTATATTCTTTGTACTACTAGTTAAGTTCATCTTCTTATTATATACCTACAAGGTTATAAATAATTATTGGTTAGCTACACTACATATAACATATTCATCTTTTGTCGTTCGTATGTATTAAAAGTAGTAGAGTAATAGTAAATTTACCGTCTCGTTTGCTGTTTGTTTATCAAAAATTAAAAAAGTCATACCCATCAAGTAATTTAGAAAGTTGTTAAAATGCTAAATATTGTGAAATAATCACGTGATAAACATCAATTGATTTAAAATCTAGCTAATTATAATTTTAAAATTAACGTACTAACGACGTTCAATTTAATATCAATTAAATAAGAACTTATAAATTTTATTATTTACATCGAATAAATATTAAACTATTTTTTATTAATCCTTTAATCGACATATTTAATTTTTGGACGAAAAAGAAAAATAGATTATCACTACTCACTAATCAACTAGAACACATCTAAATAACAACGCTATCAGCGTTTTTCAATGCTACAGTTGAACTATGTGAAATAACAATATAATACTTAAATAATTTTATTTATATTAATAGGCTATATAATTATATTTCCAAAGTAGTTTAAATACGACCTTCTCTCTTTAATTTTAATTTTTCAGCATATGTTAATGGACGATTTGGAGCTGGGCTTGAGGAAGCTGATGGTGTACTTTCTCTTGAAGCAACAGGAGTTGGGGTTTGGTTTGCTGTTGGATCTGGAAGACCTGCAGCAGCAGCTTCTCTTTTTAATTTCATCTTTTCAGCATATGATAATGGTTTACTAGCTCTTGCTTCAGCTTCAGCCTTAGCTTTAGCTTCTCTTTCTAAACGGATTTGTTCCATTTCAGCTTCAGCCTTTTGTTTTTCTAAGGCTAAGTGATATTCTGACATCTTTGCTTCGAATCTTTGTTGACGAACCTTTTCAATTCTTTCTTGTTTAGCCTTTTCTAAAGCAGCTAACTTTTCAGCTTTCAAAGCTTCATAAACAGCAATACTCTTTTCTTGAATCTTAGATTTGATATCTTCATAATCTGGAACCAATCTAACAAATCTCTTTTTCAATTCAAGGGCTTCTTCATGTTCTTTCTTAGCTTGTTCAATCTTCTTGGTCTTATAAGCATCATAATGTTTCAAATCTTCACCAACTTGTGATTCCGCATCTTTAGCCAACAATGGTAATTCAAAACGTCTATAAGCTCTTTCTGTATGATCAAGTCTCTTGAATAAGGCTTTAACTTTATCCTCTAATTCTTTCTTATCCTTAGCCAATTGTTCAATTTGCATAGCCAAAATCTTTTCTCTATCAACATCTTTAACATCTTCAACATCTAACTTAATAATACCCTTAGCATTAATTTGTTCAATGATTTTCTTCTTTTCTTCTAATTCACTAGCAGCCTTTTCACGTTCAATCTTTTCTAATCTACGACGTTCAGCTTCAGCTTCTGCTCTTAATTTTTCAGCAGCCTTTTCTTGTTCATATTTCAATCTACGTTGTTCTTGAAGAGCAGCTTCCTTCTCTTTCTTAGCCTTTTCAAGAATTTCCTTACGTTTTTCTAATAATTCCTTATTCTTATTAATCTCTTCACGTTCTTTCTTAATGTTTTCAACAGCAGTTTGAACCATTCTATCTCTAATTTCCTTTTGTTTTTCAATTTGAGCAGGATCAATGTATTTGATAGATTGATATAATGTCTTAGCTAATGAAGATAATTGTGAACGAACTAATTTAGCTGGTGAAGTTGATGATGAGTCTAATGATTCAGCATCAAATGGGTTATCAACAAAAGTAACAACACCTGATTCGTGATCAATATAAAAATTGGCTCTGCCATCTTTACCTGAATTGATTAAGAAACATTCAATATCTAAAGGTGTTAAACTAAATTTAGTACTTTCAAATGAAGCTAATTGAATTAAGAAGTCTAATTTGACAGATTCATAAACTTGACCAATTTGTTGAAATAATTTAGTTAAGATAACTTTGAATAATGGTTTAACATATGGTTGATAGTATTGATTAGCTTCTAACTCATTAATGATTGGTTTTAAATCATTCTTGATAGTTAATGGATTAAAATTAGTTTCTAATAGAGCATATAATTTTTGAGCAACTGGATCAACGAATTCAAAAACATTTGAAGTTAAAGCATAGTTTAATAAAGATTCTCTAGTTGGTGGTTTTGATAATTTCAATAAAACACTTAATCTTTGGTTTGAATGCTTAACATTATCTTCATTAATATCATCACTGTTTAGAATATCTTGAGGAATAGCTAAAGTGGATAATAAAAAGATTGAGGAGTAACGAGCTAATTGTTCTTCAGTAACATTTGGTGATTGACTGTATAAGTTGAAGTATTTATTCCAAGCAGCAGCGTGGAATAAACTATTATCAGCAACTAAGAAGATTTTAGCTAAGTTTTCATAATAACTGACCATCATATGAGGTTTGACAACCTTCTTAGATAAAGTAAATAATGAATGAATATCTTCAATAGACTTGTAAGCTTCTTGCCATAATTCTAATTTAACAGAGGCACTTAATTGTTGGAATCTAGCATCCATGAAACGTTGTAAAGTTTCTGGATCTTGAAGATCTGATGCATTAAGTGGGTTAACATAACTCTTTGGCGGAGAAACAACAGCTGTAATATGGGTACGTAAAATTTCACATAATTTCTTGAATTCTGATTTTCTGTTATATTTGATACAGAATTGGAAAGTTCTTTGAACAACATTAGAATAACTAACTTCTAATTTTGAATTGTTTCTTAATAAATCTAATGATAAACGGTATGATTCCCATAAGAAACGTAACCATGGGTTGATTAATTCTCTATCAGCACGATCTTTTGAACCATCTGATGAAACAGCTGATAATAAAATACTTTCTGGTGAATCAAGATCATCATCGTTAGCTCTTTCGTCGGCTTGAGCTTGAGCGTTTTCTAATTTAGCTTCAGCTAATTCAATAAGTTTGAAACAAACATTTTCAAAGTATTGAAGACCAGCGCTATCAGTTTGAACAATTTTCTTGAATTGATGTAAACCATCTTTTAAAGTAAAAGCTTTACGTAAATCAACACTTAACTTAACGAACAATAAAGCAATTGGTTCTAAAGCAACTGGTGCAACTGAACGTGTCTTTTTGGAGGTAATAAATTCATGTAAGATTTGAAAAGCTGCATCTTCATTTTCAACAGCAATAAGCTCTTCAGCCCTCTATAATTATCAATGATATGTTAGTATATAGCTCTTTTACTTAATATTTGAATTGAATATATTATAAACTAGATAGACTATTTCAATTCGCCAAAAGAACTTGGTTCATCTTCTAATTTTTTGACATTATATCTTGTATTCAAATAGTGCTAAACTTGTTAAATGAAATCAAACATACCTTAAGGACGTTATCTGGACGAATAACAGGCGGAGCCATACTTGATTATGTATAGTTTGTCTAGTCTGTTCTGTTAAATACAGCTTCTTTTCCATATAAAATTTTTATTCACTTCAGAAAAAAAAAAATCAGTGAAAAAATCGAGACTGAAAATTACGCATAAAGCTGGGTTCAAAGTGTAATTATCAGCACTAATTAAAACTTTATGGCTCTTGCTATATGCTATTTAATACTTAACATCTTGGAATATTTATTTAAACACTTCTATAACCTTCTTTTTAGTTCTAATTAACTATCATCAATAAGTCAATTAAGCAATCATATCCGTAGAAATGTCTAGTCTGTTATACAAATGGATTCTTGGGAAAGTAAGTTATTAAAGTCCAGTTATACCATACCAATTAATGGAGAACCAAATTACTAATTAAACCTTGCTATTCTTGTGTCATTTTATAGACCGTTGGTAAAGTAAATGTGGGAACTCATGAAGATCCTTACTTTGAAGAGGTAAGTATTTTCAACTTTTTGACATTAGATTGTCTTATGAAGCTATAATCTAACCAATTGATTTTTAGATTCCTGTAAATGAACTAGGAATGTTTCAAAGACAAGGTGCAAAGAGAAAGAAACCGTTACCACCAGGTTTATCCCCAAACGATTCGAAAATTCTCAAGCATATCAAAAATAGAGCTTATGCATTGGACCTTTCTCTTCAATGTTGTTGTGGTTTACAAATGGGCTGGTCTGGTATTATTGGCCTGATTCCTGGGGTTGGTGATTTCATAGCACTATATTTAGCATTACTTATTTTAAGAAGTGCTCAAAAGATTGATGGTGGATTACCTGCTTATTTACAAGCTCAAATGACTGCTAATATTGCTTTTGATTTTGGTATAGGATTGATACCTATAGTCGGAGATTTAATAAATATAGCGTACAAAGCAAACTCAAGGAACTGTATTTTACTGGAGAACTACTTGAAGCACAAAGCTCAGAAACAACCTTATTCTAATGGTGACAATGGCGGATTTAAAGATAATATAACGAAGACTACAGAACCAAATTCAGGGAATTACAAATTTAACAATACTAGAGATATTCCTACGCAAGAGACTAAAACTTTTGAAACCACTAATCACAATTAGATTGTTTGATAGTAAATAGCAATATTACTACCTACTTCAAAATGAATATGGGTAGTCGTTATAAATTAATTTATGCATTAGTTCTATTATTATAATATATATGATTTGTTATGAAACATAGACAAAGCATGGCATGACATTAGAAATGAGAAAATGGATGTGATTTACTATCATTTGCTTGTGTGATTGGATGAAAGTAAAGCTCTTGGTATCTGATTGATTTGTCGTATTGGGCTATATGATGTTGTAATCCTCTCTATGCTACCACTACCATCTCTATTTAATGGTCTTGTTGAATATGAAGATCCATCACCTCTTGTAAAATTTCTTACCTTTTGAGCCCTACTCATAGATTGTAGTTTATTTGGATTAATTTTTGGTCTTGAATTCATTATATCTGCTTTAGTAGCTTCACTGAAGTTTCTTGATATTTTAAGACCTTCTCTTAATGATTGAATATGTTTTTCACCATATGTTGGTGCATCATGATTTTTAGAAAAAACTGATGATTTGGTGACAACGGAAATGAATTCTGGTTCTGATGAATCTTCTGTTGACGAACTAACTTCTATCAGATTTTCTTCATTAGATGTTATATTATTACTCTTCATATCTGCAATATTGAATTTAGTTTTTTTAGTAATTGAAGATCTTAAAGAAGGATTGGTTTCAGGCTGTCTCTTAATGGAACTTGAATTAAGACTTGATGGTATTTTAACTGATGTCGAGTTGATGTTGGTAACATTTTGATTTCTGGAGGGATTCGAAGTTCTAGTATCACTTGATTGTTTGATGATTGACTTGGATGTTGTTGGTGAAGGTGAAGGTGAAGGCGATGGTGATGGTGATGGTGATGGTGATGAAAATGAAGATGAAGATGAAGATGAAGATGATGAAACTGAAATTGGAGACTTTTCTGATGAAAAAGTTAATTTCAAAGATTTAGCCGATTTTAAAGACTTTTTATTCTTCTTAGTTGATGCATTGTTGCTGCTATTAGTTTTTTCTAGCTTTGCCTTGGAATTTGGATTAGAAATCTTAATTTTTAGTGATGGCTCTACTGAGCCTGACTTTGAACTTGGCTTACTCTTTTTAAGTTTGGAATTTGAATGGATTTTATCTGCTGAAGTAGTTTCTCTAGGAGTTGAACCGACTGAAACTGGATTAGCTATAGGTATATTCCCTCCAATCAGAGGCAGTGATATACCGATAGAATTCAAGGTCTTCTTTCTGTAAAATGATCCTGTTGTTCTCTTAAGTTCAATCATATTATATAGTTGAGCAATGCTAGCGCGACCTTGATAAGAATCCAGCATTAAAGTTTTTCTATCTTCCCTATTCTTTGTATGTGGCCATATTTTATGGAAAATTTTATGATGTCTAGCACAACGAGGACAATATTCTCTATAAAGATGCTTGTCTGGAAGAATTAATTCAAAATAAACACCACAGTTTCGACAATCATAGACGCCAGTCTTATCTTCTTTAGCATAAATAGTTTTGTTATGTAACTTGTCTAATGTTCTTATTTTAGCTCTTGATAATAAAGTTTCTTCAGACACATCTTTAATTTCAATTGTAAATGAATCTAATGAAGTATCTAGGTCATAAAGTTTCAAAATATCATTATTTTCACTATGTTTGGATTTTAATGTGTCTCTTGGACGTAAACGACGACCATTAACTGTTTCTCCAATGTTAAAAAATTCCTCATCAAAAAACCCTCCTAGTTCTCTAAACTTCTTTTTTTCATTTTCAAGTTCTTCAACATCAATTACTGCCACTGAAGCAGAACGTGATGTTTCACTAGCATCATCAACATCAAATACAATTGGTGTTTTATCAGTTTCAGTATCAGACATAACTTCTATTGGCTCATCATCATAATCATCAGCGTCAATTAAAATCTCAGCATCTTCTTCATCAGAAGATATATCAATGAGATCAGCATCTTCTGGAATCACATAACGATTTGGATCAAAAGCGCCTTCTTTACGTCTTTCACATGAGGCACATAAACAATCTTTGTTGTTTTTCCCAAAATAACTTTTGGCATATTTAACTGTTATTTCTTCGCCAGGTAAAATATTTTTAATTGCGACAATTCCCATACCACTTCTTGTACCATTAAATCTTGCATTTGCATCACAATCATGATTAACAAATCTACTTGGACCCAACATAAGTTGAGGTAGTTCTTTTGTTGATAAATTAATAACGCTGAAATCACTTTTATCTAAATTATCTTCTTCATCTGGTGAAAGATCTGCAAACGTTCCTGTTAAATATGGGATTGTATCACCTGGATAAAATCTTTTTCTAGATATTATTGCACCTTCTAAACACCCTGCCCTTTCTTTATATCTATCTGTTGTACCAAATTCAAACCCACAATCTGGTAAAAACATCTGAAGATATCTTTTTGCATGACTCTTGAATTCAGCTCTAGTCTCCAGATTTTCATATCTTGAAATGAAGGTAGTGGTAGCAGGTAGTTTCATAAAATAGTTTAAACATAATTTAATGTCTGGTTTTTCTTGATATAAAGTTTGTCTCAGTATATTCAATATTCTGTCACGCTTCGACACCAACACATCTTGAAAACCTTTCTTTAATTTTCTTGTCTCTATCCAAAAGTACAAGTTATCAATTAGATTTCGTGACAAAAAGTCATCCGATTCAGAAAGTTGGAGCCAATCCATCTAGTTATAGTGTGGTATTGTATTGTATTTTTAAATTAATATCTATTGTTACTGTTTCTCTATTTGGTGATAAAAATTACACATATGATGAAAAGGGAGGGGGGAAAGTTAAGTGGAGGAGAACAAAGGTATAATAATTCAGTGTAATTAACTGAATATAGTCTGAACCACCAATATATTCCCAAAAAACACGCTATTAACACAGTATAAAAATTTTTGTATTGTTCTTTATGAAAGAATGTATTATATATAGCTTTGATCTTTTTTTTTTTTTTCATTCGGATTTTTTTTCACATAACAGGAAACAAACAATAACGATTGAAAGGCTAAAATAGTGATGTTACCAATACTTAATTACAACGGTTAGTAGAAGATCAACTCTGAAAAAAAAAGACAAAATACAAATATATATATTTATCGAAGCCACTAGTAACAATATCTGTGTGGCATGTTTGATACCTTAAAAAGCCTTAAACTTATTTTTCTAATTAATCTTATAAACTTTTACGTACTAAAAGTTCAATAAGTTCATTAACTGGATCTTTATTATAAGTAGCATTGACAATATTTGTTAATACACGCTTGATACCAATATCTATCCGTGGTGAAACTTGTGCCAATTGGTTGACAACTGTTACTCTTTGATTATCATCTAAGTATCCTGTTTCATTCATGACATTATTCAAATCATCAATTGATGTTAAGTTTGGAACTGGTAACTCATCATCAAAACAGTTATTTAATCCCATTTGATCTAACACACTTTGTGAACTTGTAGTTGTTAGCAATAATAAACGGTGACCTTTTGGAGGTTTCTTTGTTAAACAAACTTTTAATAATTGAACTACACCATTTGATAATCTTGGACCAATTGGATTCCAGTCAATAATAGTTTCAATAGAATCAATAACAATAACATTTAATGGTGATCTATAAGCATCTCTGAAAACATTATCTATGTAAGCAATTTTAGCATTTTCAGTCATACCTGTCATTTGAGTTGGTGAGATTAATCTAATGAATGGGAATTCTGAGTTTAAGGCAATTGCAGCAGCTAAAGCTGTCTTACCAGAACCTGCTGGACCATGAACCATAATTGACAACAAACTTGAAATATCACTTTCTTTAACTTGTTGACAATAACTTTGTCCCTTTTCTAATATAGTATCAATTCTTGGATTATATTTCAATAGACCACCTTCTAAACATGTTTTCAAATCATCTTCATTAACACCAAATGCTGGTTGAACTTCTTCTAAAGCATGTAAAAAATCAACTCTAGAGACTTGAAGATTATCAAAATCTTTAGGATTAAATTTCTTTTGTTTACCATCACCAATATGAATCTTTGCATTCAAGGCAAATGAACTTGCAGATTTAACTAAACCTTCAATTTCAGCACCTGAGAAATTTTTAGTTAATGATGCTAGTTCATGTAAATCAACATCACTTGCTAAAGCCTTATTTTCTCTCATTGTCTTTGTTTGAATTTCAAAAATTTGAACTCTACCAGGTTCATCTGGTAGTGAAATTTCAACTTGAACTTCAAATCTACCAGGTCTTAAAAGAGCATTATCAATCAAATCACGACGATTGGTCATACCAATAACTAAAATATTATCCAATTGATCAACACCATCCATTTTAGCTAACAATTGATTAACAATGTTATCACCAACACCAGTACCATCACCTCTTGAACCTCTTTGTTTAAAAACTGAATCCAACTCATCAAAGATAATGATATGTAATGAAGATTCGGCACCTTTTTGTTTATATTCTGCTTCTGCATCTTTGAATAAGTTTCTAATATTTTCTTCAGAAGAACCAACATATTTACTTAAGATTTCAGGACCATTAACAATTTTTGGTTCTCTAGCATTTAACATTTGACCAATTTTTCTAGCAATTAAAGTTTTACCAGTACCTGGAGGACCATATAATAATAAACCTTTAACATGACGAATACCTAATTTTTCACAAAGAGCTGGAGGACAAATTCTGGAGGCAAAAGCTCTTCTAAAGATTTGAGTAAATTCTTTATCTAAACCACCAACACCAAAATCTTCAAATTTGAAATCTGGTCTAATAATGGCATCGGTTCTTGGTCTCATTCCTGATGATTTTAAATTAACTAAACCATCTTTACCTTTGAAAAAATTAATGGTTGTTTGTGGAATTAATAAACCTTTTGATTGAATTTGACTTGAAATTGAACCAACATTTTCAAGATCTGTTAAATCAACAACTTGAATACTTTGAACTCTCAGTTCAAAAATGATACCTTTATAATCTAATAGTAACATCTGTGTTGGTGAAAAGATTTGTGATTGGAATCTTTCAATGAAGACTTTTGCTAAATCATCTTGATCAAAACGAGTATCAGTTGCTTTATTTTTAGATTTAAAAGAGATTTCAAGATTTATAGAACCAATGTAAGGTTGTTTGCCAGTTTCAGTTAAGATATCAAAACTTCTTACTTGAACTTGTTCACCTAATGATAAACCAACCCAAAATCTTTGTATACCATTGAAACCAATTTCACCTGGTGCGGTTTGATCTGAATGTCTAGTAGAAAATATAAAGAAATCATTGACTGCAATATGAATATTATCAGGGAAATCTGTTGGGTTAACAGCAGCAACATTTGCTAAAGCATATGAATTACTTGGACAGTTACCAGCTACAAAGATTCTTGGTGAAATTTTTGGTGTTTGTTGAAAATTGTGAACTGGTTGTTGAGGATGTTTACCAAATGGTAACTTTGAAACCAAACCAGAACCAACGTTTGCTGTTGATGATTTACCAAAACCAAATTTATCCATTGTGTCTAATATTTTCTAGTGTATGATTTTTTTGTGTAATTAGCTTAGAAAATATGACACAAGAGTACTATATCTTTGAATTTGAAGTAAAATTTATAGGTTATTAGTTGCCATTTAAAGATTTAGTTTAAAGTTATTTGATTGAATTAATCTTGGGAAAATCAAAATCCAACATCCGAACACTTTCTGATATTTTAGTACTATTTCCTAATTTGTAAATTCTTCCTATAATTTGTTAATTGAAGTTAATTTTAAGTTAGAATTGGCAGGGGGGACATCTGAGAATGCTTCAGATATATATATTTGATTTATTATTATTCTACGAAATTTCATCCAACAGTCATTTATCTGTATAATAACAAATTTGGTTTAATTATAATTATAAATTGTTAATTTTGTTCAATTTACCTTTAAAATATTAATTGAATGTTAACTAGCAAATCATTACTTTTAGACACTGTTTCAATCATTGTTGAGTTTCTGCTTGTCCTGAAAGCACTGTATACACAACTAAACCACATGCTATATACATCCAATTTTTCTGTATAAATGATCTTGTATCAACCTATTTTAAATTTATGAAATGTTAGTATTCTCTAGACTTCAACAAAAAATAATATATCCTGATCTTATCAAAATAGTTTTAAATAATGTACACTTACTACTTCTTCCTCAGGTTGTTGTTGTTGAACAGTTTCAACACCATCTTCATTAGTGACAATTACCTTTGGTAAACTTTTTACAGGAGGTTGAGGACCTTGACTCAATGCTTTGATTATTGGTGTTATATATTCTTTCTTTGATGGTTTAAATTTCATTGATAGTAAATCATATGTTTCTGGTTCAATTGTTATTAATAAATCATAGTTTAATGGTAATGATAAATGGGTGTAACTCTTACAATGGAAGTTTGATGAAATATATTCAGGATCTTCAATTTGTGCCAGTTTTTTACTTATACCAGTTGAATAACCAATACAGTAATCACCATCTTCAAACTCTGAAGATAGAGGTATGATATCTGTAAGATTGGCTTGTCCTGTTGTTTCATTATATGATAATTGACCAAAATCTATCAATACGTCTCTATTTTGGTCATATGCTTGTAGAGGAATAGTTTTAAAGCACTCAATCAAATTTAATAAGGATGCGAGTGTTATTAGCGATAGATTCATTATTTCCAAATCGCAATGCTTTTGTATGATCTAAGTAATTTCTTAATGTTTTGTAATTTTGAATTGATTTTGATTTCTTCGATTTTTTATTTTATTTCTATTTTTTTTTTTTTTTTTTATTTTCTTAACAATAAAATGAAAATGACAACTAAACCTTTTACTATAACAACTATTAACATTACAAAGTTCAGAGGAGTAAATAAGATACAATGAGATTCATAACGATACTCGCATCGTATATAATAGCTGCTAGTGCACTATTCAGTGTTTATGACGATTTATATGTATCACCTAAAGTAAGTTGAAATTTTAAAAAGTCTTTTCCACAATTACATAATTGACTAACATTTTCTTTTAATAAAGTTTGTGATAAAATATATTCAAGATAGTATATATACAAATCGAGAATCTGATCAATTGTTACAGGAAGATCCAAATTCTTATCAGTTTTTAAAGTCAAGAAATAATGATTACCTTTGTCATATCCCAACTATACAAGAGGAAGGAAATTTATCAATTGATGATAGAAATATTACTAATAATGAAACAGATGAAGAAGATATCGATTATTTTAATGTTTTAAATGCTTCATTAAATAACATTTGTATATTTCAACGAAGTGGTTATTGGACATATAGATTTTGTTATGGGAAAGAAATAAGTCAATTTCATGAAGTTCCACAACAACATAAACAACAAAAACAAGATGATGAAAACCAAACCCCACAACCACCATTAATGGAATTCATATTAGCAAGATTTGATAAAGATGAAAAGCCAATTTATAGAATGAGTAAAGAAAATACTGATCAATGGTCACTAGTTGAAACAGTTGGTGATGGTAGTATATGTGATCTAACAGGTTTACCAAGAGATACAGAAGTTCAATACTATTGTGATCCAGACGTAACAATACCAACAGTTAAAGTTAAAGAATATAGAGCATGCAGTTATTTAGCACAAGTTAATGTTCCTGGTCTTTGTAAATATGATATTTTTAGTTCAAAAGGTCAAGAAGCTGAAGTTTATGAGATTGAATGTAAAAGAGTTATTAATTTTGATAATACTTATTTAACTAAAGAAGAATTAGTATTACAATCCAATTTTAAGAA
>JAJMKZ010000031.1:0-21462 GCA_030564005.1 Ruyongia tratensis | reverse complement strand
CTTCCTCATCACCATCATCATCAATCTCATCATCTATCCCATCATCATCATCTTCTTCATTAACTTCCTCATCAGCTTCTTCATCAGCTTCTATCCCATCATCATCATCATTATCTACTTCATCTGTCTCATCATCATCTACCTCATCATCATCTTCTTCTTCATTAACTTCAAGCTTAAGTAGTTCCTCATCAGCTTCATCATCACCATCATCATCATCTTCTTCTTCATTAACTTCAAGCTTAAGTAGTTCCTCATCAGCTTCATCATCACCATCATCATCATCTTCTTCTTCATTAACTTCAAGCTTCAGTAGTTCCTCATCAGCTTCATCATCACCATCATCATCATCATCTTCTTCATTAACTTCAAGCTTAAGTAGTTCCTCATCAGCTTCATCATCACCATCATCATCAATCTCATCATCTACCTCATCACCATCATCTTCTTCATTAACTTCCTCATCATCATCTTCTTCATTAACTTCCTCATCAGCTTCTATCTCATCATCATCTATCCCATCATCATCTATCCCATCATCATCATCATCAGCTTTTTCTCCATTAACTTCAAGCTTAAGTAGTTCCTCATCAGCTTCATCATCACCATCATCATCAATCTCATCATTAACTTCAAGCTTCAGTAGTTCCTCTTTAGTTTCATCAAGAATAATTTCATCATCATCTTCATCAGCTTCAATATATTACAAGACAACAGTCACTACAAGTTTTACAACTTCAGTTATCAATACAACCACTGTTATTACTATTACCTCTTGTGTTAATGATACTTGTTCAACTGTCCCAGTTACCACTGGTGTCACTGTTATTACAACAACCATTGGTTCTGTTGTTACTGAATACACTACATACTATCCATTAACTAAAACTACCGAATCAAGCTCATCAGCTACTGAAACCAAGATCTCTGAATCAACCGTTCCAACTTTAACCCCTAAAACTACTGTTACTCCTTCCAAGAAAACTACATCTCCAGAAACTGAAACTACTGCTACTTTTAAATCAACTACATCTACTGAAGCTGAAACTGATTCTACTGTTACTACTCAAGTTCTTATTACTAAAACTCAAGCTTCTCCATCAACTGACGCTGAATCATCTACTTTAACACCAGCTACCACTGCCTCTTCAGAATCAAACACCACTGAAACTGAAGTTGTTGGAATCACTTCAACATCAACTCCAGAATCTAGTTCAATTGTAACTTCAATCATCTCACAAGCCACTTCAGTTTCAACATCTCAAGAAGTGCCACAGATTAGTACTTTTGAATCTATTTATGAAGGTATGGGTTCAAACAACTTGCCAACTTTATTATCTTCAGTTGTTTCAGTTTTCTTAATGTTTCTTATGTGATTCTAGAAGTCATCTTTTCATATGACAATAGTTAGGTCTTTTTAAAATTTCTTATTTCTCTTCAAGTTATCTGCAATTCTGCAACTCTTTTATTTCTAGTCATGTCATTGTTTCTTTTATTTGGATTTTATATCCTGCTTTTCTAATCCTACGTTTCTTTTATTCGTCTTTTTCTTATTTAAACTTCATTATTCTTTGAGAATTGAGTTTTATCCTGTTAATATTTATTTTTTCATCATGGGGGTTTCCTAATAATATTCATCTCTGGATGTGTTGATTATTAAAATTTTTAATTTAATTCTAGTTAAATTAATTTGTTTATTAAAATTTTTTTAATTTATATTTCTTAATGTTTTTTTTGCTGTACTTCTTTAATTATCTTTATGTTATATTTAAAAAGACCAATTTTAATTATTTAATTCTGAAAATCCCCATTCTATTAGGGTATAGTCCATTTGCCCATTTGCAGAACATCACCAGAAGCATGAGGAGAGCCTGAATCTAAAAAGACACCCCATCCGAACACCGCAAATTTTTTCAGTTAAAGATCAAATAGAAGAGCTTTAACTACCTAACTAAAAAATCTTAATAGTTTGAACAACTGACTTGAAATAACTTTTTATGGTATCCATACTGAGAAGCACAATATCAAAGGCTTTTAAAAGAACAAAACCACCAAATATTATACCTTCAAACTCTTCTGAGTTTAACATTCACCTCAATGTAAATAATAAAAAAACAACCTCATCAACCCCAAGATCACACCATCATCATAATGAACATAAACCTGTCTACTCAAGTTTATATGCTGACTCACAGTCATCTAAACTGATTAATAAGGAACTTCTACCATCTAAGGACAAAGCTGACAATATCAAAAATGATAGATCGATATCTAAGGCCAAATTATATTCTAAGAAGCAGAAACTCAACCTTAAGAAGAGCAAAAGGAAAGAGTATGACCCTGCTAGTAATGATGCCATTTTAGAATATGAATTAAACATGTTTGCTACAAAATACAACGTCAAAGACCATGAAGTTTCAGCAAAATTAAAAGAGTATTATTGGGTATTTGAGAATTATAGGCTCATAGAGAATGTTGAAATATTAGAACAGTTGAGTTCAGGTGATGGGTTAGCTATTGTTGGTTCAGAAGAAATAGATGAGTTTCCAGAAAGAAAACTGATGGTAGTGATTCCGTTTGGATTGAAGGGTGATGTTATTAACTTGAAAGTTAGAGAACATTTTAATAATTTTGCTGAAGGTTATGTCATGGAAGTAAATACACCTTCATTACTACGCAATGATTTACTTGTAAAGTGCAAACATTTCAGCAAGTGTACAGGTTGTCAATTTCAAAATGTTGAATATAATGATCAATTAAAATATAAAGATGAAGTTATTGTTAGAGCTTTTACAAGATTTGGATTATTAAAAGGTGGGAATGAGCTTCCATTTATTCCAACTCATGAATCTCCCAAGCAATACAATTATAGAACCAAGCTAATGCCTCATTTTTATGCTGATAAAAGAGATTTAAAATTTGGATTTGATTTTTTAAATCCTGAAAGATCTCGTTCTGTTGCTAATGTGGAGGAATGCCCAATAGCAACTAAGGTATTGAGTAATGCATTTGCTAAAGATAGAGAATATTTTGAAAGACTAGCATCAACTTATAGAAAGGGTGCTACTGTTTTAATGAGAGATACAACTGTAAAAGAAGGGGATATTGAACGTTATACAACAGACAATAGAGAAATTGTAGAACAAAAAGTTGGTCAATATAGATTCAGGTTTGTTGCTAATGAATTCTTCCAGAATAATGCTTCTATATTGGTACCATTATTAAGCAATATGAAGAAAGAAGTTGATTTCAAGAAGATGAAAAATATCGTTGATACTTATTGTGGTTCTGGTCTTTTAGGTATAAGTATTGGTGGGAAGGATATAAAAAAGATAGTCGGTATAGAGATTTCAGATTCTAGTATAAAATTTGCAAAAGTTAATGCTAAATTAAATGGAATTCAAAATGCCAGATATCAACTAGGTAAATCAGATGAAATATTCAGAGGTATCAGAGATTTGAATCCAGATGAAACAGTTATGATTATGGATCCATCTAGAAAAGGTTCAAATGCTTCATTTTTAGACCAATTATCAGATTTTAAACCTGCAATGATATTATACTTGAGTTGTAACGTTTTTTCCCAAGCAAGAGACTTGGCATACTTTCTTAATGAAACTCCAAATGGCAGTGAATATGACATAAAGAGTATCAGAGGTTATGATTTCTTCCCTCAAACAAAACATATAGAGTCGTTGGTTGTTCTAAAACGTTAAGATTAAAGATATGTTAACCTATTTATCTATTTAAAATTATCTATTTATTAATACGCTATAATTTACTTATTTATTTATCCCCAATTAATATCTATAATTGTATGAATTGTAGCATTTAAAAGAAGAATCTAACGCATTTCTTGAAATAGTCGGAAATCAAAGCAGCAAGTCGGAACTCGCTACATTTCAAATTTTTTTAATCCTCCTGATGTCTCGATTAAATTTGACATATTCTTCTTTTTACTGAATATTAACAAATCAAAGTTAGGCAATGGATCCAAGCAAATTTCAAAGAGATTTCTCTAATATGTCATTGGCTAACCGTCCAGGCAACCATCCATTAGGTGAAGATTTAGATGATGACTCTACTACGAGTTTGGCCAAAGATGTTTTCGTTGATGGAGAGTCAGATAATGCATATGACCATAACAAATCAATGAGTGCCAACTTTTCTTATGCTGAAGATAAGAATATCCATGATCAAGATCTGAAAGTCAAGGCTTTAGAAGAAATTCCATTGAATGAAGAAGAAAAGAAAAAAAGAAGAATAAGAAGAAGTTCATCTGCCAACTTTCATCACCCACCGCCACCACCAACTGTCCAAACTACTGGTAATGTTGGATTTGCTTCAAGTAACGCTTCTCAATCACCAAAACTTGCTAAATCTTACAAACTTGGTTCAATTAGTGAACATGATCATGAAGCAAATACTCTACCATCTCCTGAATTAATTCAACTATATAAAAATGTCAAAACTTGTAGAGATTTAAGAAGCAGATATCAAAGTATTTCATTACAGTATCCCCATCAAAACCCAAAGAATAGACCAGATTGGCACATTTATCCAGAACCACCAAAACCAACTTATAGCAACAAACAAATCTTAGCAGATGATGTTCAACCTGATTCTAAAACTTTTAACATGGATGATATTCAAATCCCAGAAGATGATGAATCTGTTTCCATTATAACAAATTCTGATGATGTTTTAGAATTTAAATATGAAGATGGTACGACATTTAATATTCCAACATTGAAAGAGTACTATATTGATCTTGATAAAATTGTCACTTTTAGTTCTGATGGTCCAGCAAAATCTTTTGCATTTAGAAGATTACAATACTTAGAAGCTAGATGGAATCTTTACTATTTGTTGAATGAATACGAGGAAACGTCTGTTAGTAAAAAGAACCCACATAGAGATTTTTATAATGTTAGAAAAGTTGATACCCATGTTCATCATTCTGCTTGTATGAATCAAAAACATTTATTAAGATTTATTAAACATAAGATTAAAAATCATCCAGATGAGAAAGTTATTTACAGAGATGGTAAAGTTTTGACTTTAAATGAAGTATTCAAATCTTTAAATTTAACGGCTTATGATTTATCAATTGATACCTTAGATATGCATGCTCATAAAGATACTTTCCATAGATTTGATAAATTCAACTTGAAATATAACCCAATTGGTGAATCAAGATTGAGAGAAATCTTTTTAAAGACTGATAATTATATTCATGGTAAATATCTAGCAGATATTACTAAAGAAGTTTTCAGTGATTTGGAAAATTCCAAATATCAAATGTGTGAATACAGAATCTCTATCTATGGTAGAAGTATTGATGAATGGGAAAAATTAGCTTCATGGATTGTTGACAATAAATTATTAAGTCATAATGTTAGATGGTTAATTCAAGTTCCAAGATTATATGATATCTATAAAAAGTCAGGTTTAGTTTCTAGTTTCAAAGATGTTATTAATAATTTATTTAAACCTTTGTTTGAAGCTAGTAAGAATCCAGCAAAATATCCAAAATTACATGTATTTTTACAAAGAGTTATTGGTTTTGATTCAGTTGATGATGAATCTAAAATCGATAAAAGATTTCACAAGAAATACCCAATCCCAAGTTTATGGGATGCTGCACAAAATCCTCCTTATTCATATTATTTGTATTATATTTATGCCAATCTTGCTAATTTGAATAATTATAGAGCTAGAAGAGGTTTTAATACCTTTGTCTTAAGACCACATTCTGGTGAAGCTGGTGATCCAGAACATTTGATTGCTGCTTATTTAACCTCTGAAGGTATTTCACATGGTATTTTATTAAGAAAGATTCCATTTGTTCAATATTTGTATTACTTAGATCAAGTTGGTGTTGCGATGTCACCATTATCTAATAATGCTTTATTCTTGACCTATGATAAGAATCCATTCCCATACTATTTCAAGAGAGGTTTGAATGTTTCCTTATCAACCGATGATCCTTTACAATTCAGTTATACCAGAGAACCATTAATTGAAGAATATTCTGTGGCAGCACAGATTTATAAACTATCTAATGTTGATATGTGTGAATTGGCTAAAAACTCAGTTGTCCAAAGTGGTTGGGAAAGCTCAATTAAGAAACATTGGTTAGGTTCAGATTTTGATAAGAACACCATTGAAGGTAATGATTTAGAAAAGACTAATATTCCAGATATCAGAGTTGCTTACAGACAAGAAACATTGGAAACTGAATATCAGTTGATTAACCATTATTCAGGAATGGAAATTGAATTTTAATTCTTATAATTTGTGAGCTTTTTTAGCTTTGTGTTTTTAATAATGTTACGAATTCAAACTATTTTTATATATAAAAAAATTAGATATATGCAATATATTAATTAGTTTTACCTATGCCTCTCAAAATGCAAACCTTTATTAGAACCTGATGTACGCCTTTACCTTATAAATCTGTTGTGAATAACTATTTATTAGAACCGAATATTTTATTTTGAAAGATATGAATGAAGATGTGTAATATTAGCTTTTCTTGATAACCCAACTCTATAAGGAACCTTATTACTCTTTGAACATAACTTTACTAAAGTGGAAGTTCTTCTAGTTGGTCTATTCTCTTCTTTAGTTTTTGTTGCTGGTGTTTGTTCTTTCAATTCTGAAGTATCTACCTTTTCTGTTGATAACTCTATTGACCTAGTATTTGATGTTGTATTCTTTGATGGGGTTGCCTTAATTTTCTCATTCTTAAGAAGTTCGATGGAATCATTATTTTGAGTTGTAGCTTGTTGTGATGTTTCTTCACACTTCTCAATTCTTTCCAGTTCTACACTTGAATCTGATTTATTACCATTTGCTTCCTTTTCAACTACCACTCTTTGTTCCATCATTAACTCTCTTTTATCTTGTGATTCTTCGTCTGTAGTAACATCTAATACAATTTCTTCCTCTTCTTCATATTCACTTTCATCTCCATTTTTTGATTTTTCTATTTCTTGAATTGTTTGATTAATATCTTCATCAAGGACTGTAGTATTCAGTGTTTGATTTGTATCTAAATTGCTAGTGTTAAAAGGCAAAATAGAATCATCACCATCCTCTTCTTTCTCAAGTATGATTTTTGCTTTCTTTCTAGGTTTAGTAGAAGCAGGAATACCAGCAATTGTTTTTGACCTCTTTAAATTTTGAACGTTTAACTTATTCTCACTCATTGTTTTAGAACGTGTTTGAACAGTTCGCAGTTTTACAAATGGATCATCTTCATCACTGCTGTTCTCTTCATCTGTTCCAATAACTTCAACACCTTCTAATTGAACTTCGCTGTCATCGCCTGAAGTCAGGAGATTTGCTGGGTCCCTTCCTCTCAGCACAACAAAGTAGTCACCATCCACACAGGCCATTAATACAAGAATTGAACTCAGCGGTTACTCAACTATTAAGAAGAGAGTAAAGTTGTTTTTACTTTTGAACTTTTTTTGGCGTTTTCTGGTGTCCTGATGTATTGTTTCTGCAGAACGCGTATAAATTTTTTGAAGAGCTTTATTTTATTTCATTTTCAATTTCTAGTTCTCTAGTTGTTTACCTGATCTATGAGGGATATGATAGTGATGCAATGGTTACTATGGACAGAAGAATCTCAATGTTTTGAAGCCAATCTTAATTCTTAATGGAGTGCTTATTTTAAATTCATTTGGGGGAGGGGAGATTTCGCATAAAATAATCAAAACCTTGAGTATTAATCAATCAAATGCAATTCGAATCGACAATTGTTGATATTACATCTGGACACCAACATCAGTAATATAGCTGTGATACTTCTAGATGTTGGTATTATGAGAATATTTTCTGTTATGACATATTTTAGATTCTTTACCTGACTGATGTTGAAGCCTTTTTTTAAAATGATTTTTCTTCAAGATTTATCATAAAATACTATTGATTCAGGACACTATTAAATTCTCCAAACTGAGACTATGACCTTCTGTGTTATTGTTCATTCTACAGATTAGTCAAACCTCTCCTTATCTGATTTGATGGTCACTTCCAGGCTATAATCTTAGTTAAAAGGGCAAATCAGGCCGTTATCAGTAAAGTTATCTATAATATTAGGATGATATTCGAGTCTTCAATATCAGTATCAATACAGTTCAATCATTTATATCCAAACCAGATTTTATCTACGTATCTTGGAAGGTTGTTTTTTCTAATCTAGTAGTTTTTCTTATCCAAGAGAAAAACTATAATATCTTTTTGATATTATCTTATTTTCTCACTGAAAAAAGAATAAAATGACTAGATCAATTACAGATTATGGGATTGTTCACAAACTGATAATACTTAAGCATTTGATTTTGATTTATTCCATTCTAAAATGGGTTCAAGTAAAGCTATACTTCTAGGATGGATGATTGTGTGATGTTGAGGCTATTGAATAGAAATAATTATACTTCAACTTTTAATAATTTTTAAACATATTCAAGGTCAGATCAAAGAACTCAAGTCATTGGTTTTCATAGCTACTTCGAGTTAATATACATCTAATCTGATGTTGGATTATATGCCTTTGGTCAATTGTCATTGAAGAGTTTAAATTTGTTGGAAAAGATGACTATGATTTTCTATTCATATTTTTTTTGTTGAAAGTTCCATGAAATTTACTATCTGAACCTTTGGTGAATAACTTCTTTTTCCAGTATGTATGTTTTGAAGTATATTACATTCATGGATTTACTATAATGTGAATTAACTGTTTATTAAAGATTACTATGAATTAAGATGATAAATATGAATGAATGAATGATACTAACACACTCTATGACTGATTAATTAATTAATTTGTTTAGGAACATAATGGATCTGTCAATCCTATTGTCCAATTATAAGATCCTAAAATCAATAGCATAACACAATATGAAACAGCAAGACTTATAAACCCATATTTATAACTCCTTGGACTCTTTAATGTATATAATTCAACAGCAAATGTACTAACTGTAGATAGAGTGCCACAATAACCATCTTCTAAACCTTGAATCATATGACAAGATAATACTGTAGTAACAATTCTTCCACCATCTGAAAGAAGTTTACCTCTATTTAAAAGATTTAGAATTGCTAAAACTAAAGTAGCTGCAACATTAACAGTAAAAGTACCTAATGGGAATGATTTAATCTTTGGATTAAGAAGTTTTGAAACATAATATCTTGTCCAACAAGCAATTGGTGATACAATACAAGCAAAAGTCCATGATCTCCAACTCTTAATAGCTATTAAACAAATAACTGCAACCCAAGCTAAAATACCCGCTAGACAAATTGCATATTCTAAATATTGATAGTTGACAATCATTGGAGGATCATATCTCTTAATCGTGTGTTTACCAAAATGTAAACCTGCAATAGATACAGACATATGAGCAATGATGACTGAAGCACATTCCATTATACCATAAGCACCATTTGGATAATTATAATAAGTACCAATTTGAATATCTGCAGATTTTACAAATGCTTCTAATACTAATGAGGAAAATGATGAACAAGTACCACAAAACCCGGTTGTTATACCAGTATATAGAATAACTGTTGATTTAGCATCGCTTGTAATTGATGCCCATGCTCTCTTTGACTCTATAGCCATACCCATAATAACACATGCTGCAAAATTTGCCCAAATGACACCTCCAACAAATGAACCTTTATATGAAGTTAACACTGTTAAACTTTTTCTTGCTAATACACCAATAATTGCAAAGAATGCCAATATTAGTAACAATTTGATTTCTTTTATTACTGGATTAACTGGAATTGGTAATGAAATTGATGCTTTTGAATCTTCTGGTAATATACTTTGTAAAGTGTCAAGCTCTTGTTCAATTTCCTCATCTTCTGATGGTTGAGGTTGCAGTTGTGTATCTTGAGTTGATGGAAGAGGTGGATGACTTCCTGTTACACTTAAAGAATCTTCTGGTAGTATGTTTTGTAATGTATCTAATTCTTGTTGAATTTCTTCTTCTTGAGTCATTTGATGTTCTAATGGGTTATTGCTAAATTCACCTTCAGAAATTTTTGTGTCACTCATATTGTTCTTTGTGCTATCCGATGACATATTTAGAATATGTTTCAACTCTGAAGTGAACTTGTGTATTAGTGTTATATTGAATAGTATTGAAATAAAAGTGACTCTCTAAAACCTTAAAAGCATTGTTTATTTTTAATTTTTTTATGAGTTCCGACTTTATTTAACCGGAATTCAGCAACAACAAAAATTTTCAGATGGGTTTTTTTATTTAAGAAGAGATGAGCTTATCTCTAGTTCTAAAGATCGTTAATATTACTTATTGTTGAGTTACAATGGATGACGATATTTTGTTGAATTTTGCTACTGATGATTCTCCCAGTACAACTTCAAGTTCAAGACCTTCCACTAAGGTTACAGGTGGTAAATGGAAAGATAGACGTAAAGCACAATTATCTGCCAAAGGTATAAGAAGAAGAGAAAAACCAAAGACAACTGGTTCTAATAATTCTTTAATAACACAATCCGCTGTTAAACCAAAGGAAACAACAGAAAATGGTAGTAATGAAAGTGACTCAAAAGAATTTACTAGAAAGAGACCTGCTGAATCATTAAAAGGTCCAACTGCAAAACAATCAAAATTAACTGAAGGTAAAGGTGCAACAGGTGGTAAGAATAATACATATGTTTCATCGCTTTTCACATCTAATCCTGAATTACAAGAGAGAGAATATAATAAAGAAATGGAAGAAATGGCACCATCAAATGCTCCATTAGCTGATTCAACTTCATTTGATGGTCTAGGAATTAATGAAAATTTAAATAAACATTTAACTGAACATATGAATATGAAAAATCCAACCAAAATTCAAAGATCTGTATTACCAAGATTATTAACTAGAGAAAGAGATTTATTTGTTCAAGCTCAAACTGGTTCAGGTAAAACTTTATCCTTTGTTTTACCAATTTTCCAAAAATTAATGGAAATTGAAAATTTATCACGTACAACAGGTATTTTTGCATTAATCTTAACACCAACAAGAGAACTAGCAACACAAATTTATTCAGTTTTAGAAACATTAACAAGATGTTACCATAAAATTGTTCCAGGTATTGTTATTGGTGGTGAAAAGAAGAAATCTGAAAAGGCAAGATTAAGAAAAGGTGTTAATATATTAGTTGCAACACCTGGTAGATTAGCTGATCATATTGAAAATACTGAAAGATTAGATTTATCAAATATACGATACTTAGTACTAGATGAAGGTGATAAATTGATGGAATTAGGTTTTGAAGAAACAATTACTAAAATTGTTAATGATATTGAAACAACATCAAGAATTTCAGCAACAACAAGAATATATCCAACTTTACCAAAGAGAAGAGTCAATGTTTTATGTTCAGCTACTATCAAAGGTAATGTTAAACAATTAGGAGAAATAATGTTAAATGAACCAGAAATGGTTAATTCAAGTTCTGTTCCTGATGCTGAAGATATTGAATTAATTGAAAATGTTGCAGCACCAGATCAATTATTACAACAAGTTTGTGTTGTTCCACCAAAATTAAGATTAGTTTCATTAGCTGCAATTTTAAAAGATATTACATCAATAAAGACTCATGGTACAAGAACAATGATCTTTTTATCATGTTCAGATTCTGTTGATTTCCATTTTTCAGTATTTAGTAGAAATGGTAAAAAACTTAATAAAGATGGTACACCATTAGAAAATTCTGAACAAGTTAAATTAGATGTTAATAACACTTCAACAGTTTTAACAGCACCAATATTAGGGGAAAATACAATGGTTTATAAATTACATGGTTCATTGTCACAACAAGTACGTACATCAACATTATCAGCATTTACAAAGGCATCTGATTCACAACATACCATTTTGTTTTGTACAGATGTTGCATCAAGAGGTTTAGATTTACCATATATTTCAACAGTTATTGAATATGATCCACCATTTGCTACAGAGGATCATTTACATAGAATTGGTAGAACTGCTCGTGCTGGTAAATCTGGTAGATCTATTTTATTTTTATTACCATCAGAAGAATCATATCTTGATTTAATTTCACATTATCATCCAAATGGTGTTCAACATAAATCATACGAAGATATTTTAAAGAGAGGATTTGGATCTAAATGGGATTTTGATGCAACTACATGGCATTTAGATGTTGAAAGATGGTTATTAGAAGATTCAGATGCATCAAGTCTTGCAGTTAAAGGTTTCACTAGTCATATCAGAGCTTATGCTACACATTTATCAGTAGAGAGAAAGATTTTCAATATTAAAAATTTACATTTAGGTCATTTAGCAAAATCATTTGGTTTAAGAGAGACACCAAAAAAATTAGGTCATAAAAATGAAGGTGAAAATGGTAAAAAGAAGAAGGAAAGTTCTAAGAATAAATTATTCCGTGTTGCTAGAGAAGCTGCTAAATCTCAAAGTGATGAATTTAATTTTATGTGAAGAAGTTTTTTAATAATTAATATAAATCATAGAAATAGAAGAGAATTAGTGTAGGCAGTATAATTTCTCTTTCTAAAGATTTCTGCCTAAATTTATATCGGCTTTAGCGTTTTTAAGGCAGAAAAAATCGAGTCCGAAAGCCGAAGTTTGTAGCAAAACTGAATTGACCAATCAGATCGAAGCTAACCTGTCAAATGTAATACAAATTTCCTTGAATGTGATTACAAATTTAAAAAAGGGTTAATGAATATATTAATGATATAATCATTCACAATATGTATAGGGTAGATTTCAGAGCAATTAGATCCATATAAAGAGGAAACATATTATTCAGTATTGTTTCAAAAAGAAGAAAGAAGAAAGAAGATTCCTGAATCTAATTAGTAAATCTCTTTTCAGCTTCTTTCCAGTTAACAACATTCCAAATGTTTTTGAAATAATCAGCTTTAACATTTTGATATTGTAAGTAGTAAGCATGTTCCCAAGCATCAATGGCAACTAATGGAGTATATTTGGAGCCAACGGTATCTTGGTTATAAGTTTGAACAACTTCAATAGCACCATTTTCATTATTCTTAACAATCCAAGCCCAACCTGAACCTTGAATACCAGCCAAGTTAGCATTTGTTAGGGCAATTAACTTATCGAAAGAACCATATTGGGATTGAACAGCAGTAGCTAAAGCACCAGTTGGTAATTCCCCACCACCTTGAGAGACTGGAGCTAAATTCTTCCAGAATAAACAATGGTTTCTGTACCCACCACCATGGAATTTGATGTTTTGTTGAATTTGAATGGTCTTTAAGACATCACCTTTAGCACTGGCTTCAGCTTCTTGTTCAATAGCAGCATTGTAGCCGTTAACATAAGTTTGATGATGTTTCTTGTGATGTAATTCATTGATTTGACCAGAGATGAATGGTTCTAAAGCACCATAGTCATAATCTAAATCTGGTAAAGTGACCTTGGTTCTGTAGAGTAATGGGGCTCTAACAGAGGTTGAACGAAGAGCAGTTCTGGCAGTAGTAGCTAAGAAAGACATTTGTGATATTGATTCCAACTGAATTGAATCGAATTGAATTGAAATAAAATAAAATAAAAATTAAGAAAGAAGGGAGAATTTTTTTATTTTATTTATTCTTTTTTTTCGGACGAAACTTTTTTTTTAAAAAAAAAAAAAAATTCTGAAATCGAAGTGACGTTTACTTTTAATTTGTTAATGGTTAAATATTAGTTTGATGTGATTATGTATTTGGAACTGTTCACTGCTTGCTTTGGTTACTATCTAGCTTGGATATTCCTCACTGTATGTCGTTTGTTTTTCTCACAGTTCTGTTGACAGCTTGAATTCTCTGTGAAGTACAAAAGACCTTAATTTATATACTAATAATGTTATTATTATAGCCATTGATTGAGAATGAAGTATTTCAACTATGTTTCCCTCCAATTGAATACGCCATAAAGCTACCTATATTTCTTCTATCGATTGCTTTTGTAGCTCATGGTACTTACATCTCTATGTTGTTGATCAATTGTGATGAAACTTTAGATAAATATAAAGATGGTGATGGGGATAAGGCTGCTAATATTAAGGCAAAGAAAGTTAAGAATAAGAAAGGTAAAAAGTTTAGTACTTGATTTATTGAATGGAGATATCACATATGAATCTGTCTGTCATTCAATTAAGAGTTGTGTTACAAACTGTTTTAAGTTTTAAGAGATCAATTAGAATGAATTGATAAAATTTTCAAAGATTTCAAGATCCAACATCAACTGTTCAACAGCATATAGAGTAGTCCATGATCCAAAGGGTCTAAAGAGATGATATAATCAATTATCAAAATATACCATCCATTTATTCCAAATGTATTAAGACAGAGAGGTAGTTCAAAAAGATGGATAGTGATATTGAAATGCATTAAATCGAGATTAATAATGGGATTTAAAATAATTATAGTCTATATTAGGGCTTCTTTAAAGGAAAGAGAATAAATAAAAAATCAAAATAATGATAATAATAATGATACAAAATAAAAAAACTCAATAAACTAAACAAGTAGGAAAATTCAAAAACAAAATAAGGTAAAATAAATTTTGAAAAGAAACTTTAAAAAAGGGCAGAATGACGAAACAATAATTTATGACAATGTTTAATGTTTAATATTTAAAATAATAATAATTGATTTGAACAATTATGAATGACATTATAGTTTTTTTTTTTTTTTTTTTTTTTTTTTTTTTTTTTTTTGCTTTTTTAAATAAATTCAAACTTTTGTAGTTACTTTTCTTTAAACAAAAAACACAGAGAAACACCAAAGGGGTAAAAATGCAACAATATATAAAGGAAAAAAAAAGCATGAAGTAAAGAAGTAATAGGATAAATCATAAAACAATAACAGCAAATCCACTTATAAATAAGATTGAATAAATAATCATTTGAAAACTATTATTTAAATTATCATTAATTAAATAATTTCTTGAATTTAAAGCAAGGCCAAAACCTGATGAAGAACTTGATGATTCCGTTGTTGAATTAGCGGCTGAACTTGATACAACAACACTTAAACCAGTTGTCAATAAATCATCACTAGTTGAAATTAAAAGATTCTTACTAATGGTATCAGCAGATATATGTGAATAACTCATTGTTAAATCTTGAGTAAAGTTATTATTTGTTGCAAATGGGATATTACTTGAATGGATCATTGATTTTGTATAGTTAAAAGTAACACCATAATATTCTTCTTGATTAGTCATATTAACTGATTTTTTAGCTTGAGCTAAAGCAATTGTATTACCTTCATTATCAACAACCATATAAGCAGATTTTAAGAATGAAGTACCTAATACTGAATAACCATATTGATAATTTGAGTGCATTAAAACTGCACAAGCTTCACTACCATCACTAAAATAATATGAAGAACCATTAGAATCATATAGTGGAGTAATTAAATCATTCAAATCAATTTCAATAGTTAAATTACTAAATTGAACATCTATAGTTGCATTTAATTCACCTAAATTACATCTAGCAATCCAAGTATCTGTACTATTTAAATAGTAAGCATTTAATTGAACTGCTAATTCAACTAATAAATCTTGTGGTAAAACTATATAAATTAATCTTGTGTCTAATAAAACTGGAATTGAATAATCATCATCTGTTAAAGATAAAGATTTACCTGATGAACTTGTAACTGAAAGACCAGTTAATGGAACAATTGGATAATCAGTTGTTGTCATTTCAGTATCAATGTCATAAAAAGTAATTTTATCAAATTTAACTAATGGTTCTTCATAGAGCAACTGATTAACCCCACCAGGTATTAAAAAAGCAGTTTTATTATCTCTTAAATAAAGTGAGAACCCATTATCTTCAATAACACCATTTGATTTTAAATTATTTAAAAAGAAATAATCAAATCCAGTTCCATTAACAATATCATTATTACCACAAAGACCTAAAGCACCAGTTGCAGTATTTGAATCATTTGCTGCAATAAAATCATAGAATCCCATGTTATAGTTTGATGAATCATTATAACCAAATCCATACAGTGTTATATTATCTCTATAAGTTGTACCATTGATAAAAACGTTATCCATAAATACAAAACTTTCCCAATAATTTAAATCTTCACCAGTTTCGGAATCTAATAAATCATAAACACCTAAAGAAGCACAATAACAAGACTCTGTCGAATTATCTGAAGAAGTAGAACTACTAGTAGTTGTTGCCGAAGTTGTTGTTGTTGTTGCTGTTGTTGTTGCAGTGTCATAAAAGTCAATACTTGGACAAGAAAAACAATTTGAATCATTAATTACCCACATATATGGTTGAGCTAAATCTAACCTTAAACCTAATTCTTTTGCTGGACTACCAATAGTCAAATTTACAAAGTATACTAATCCATCTTCAGATACTGCTGAAAAAGTTGGGAAAGCTAACATTGTTGATGTTGAAGATGATGAACGTCCTGTTGAAGAATGGTAAGAAGAGGAGTACATGTCTGATGAAGATGAAAGTTCTGAGGAATAAGATGATGATGATGATGATGCTAGTGAGTAAGGTATCACAGAAAAGAGTAATATTATAAACAGCTGAATCATTTTTTTTTTTTTTTTTTTTTTTGGTATATATATGTATAAGTAAGTATCTGGAATGCTTTTGTTGAAAACAGTAAAAAGAGGGAGTGAATGACAGGGAACCAAAGAGTATTTATAAAACCAAAGAATCAAATTTAAGTTAATAACGACTGTTGATGATATTGAGAATAGAAGAGGAGCTATTGATGAATGTTATATAGCTTTTTGAATTCAATTACAAAGCCCTGGTGATGTAAAAACTAAAATTAGAAGGAAAGAAAAAAAAAAAAAAAGCAAAAACAAGTGGGTGTGCGAATATATTAATGAATGAATACCCTTTCTTAATTTGATATGTAATTTGAGATGTAACCAGTTTCAAAAAGGAACCTTTATTAAGTCAACTAAACCACCAAAAGTGAAAACCAAAAAAAAAAAACAACTGTTAATTAAAATTTTTTCCTAGTGTTCCAATTACTTTAAAAAGATGGAAATGAAAACAATGAAGATCTTAAAATTGAACTTTTGAATAGTAAGAGTTTTGACAAGCGCTTGGAGGAGTAAAGAGGGACCGATTCGAGTAAAGTGATTGCAGAGAGTGTGTGAGTAATGAGAGATTGAGAGCAGAAGTTGAAACTCTTGTATTTTTTTTATTCTAATTCAAATTCAAATTCAAATTCAAATTTGAACCAAAAACAGGAAATCTTCTATTTTGATTTTTTTTTTAAAGGGAATTTTTTTTTTCTTTTTGAAGGTTTTACAGTTTTTTTTTTAAAAAAATTACGTATTTTTTTGTAATTTATTTTATTGTTTTATGGTGATTATCTTTATGAGTTTGCGTGTTGTTGAGTTGGTTTAAATTGTTTAGGATTTAATTGTTGTATTGTTTAACTTATTATACTCTTTTTTTTTTTCCGTTCGCTCGAGACACAATTAATACTCAGATATATAACATAATTATTAAGTAGTCTTACTAGTTAATCTATCTATACTTCCCATTTCCAATTACAATACATTGAAAGTTCTAAGCTAAAACAAATTCCAACCTTTTTAATTTAAAACTCTGCTTTGATTCGCTCAATTTAAAAAAAATGATTCAACCTTTGGAAAACTTTACTGAAAAACCTATTGAAATCTTAGTCCACAACAATAACTCATTCTGGTCAAGTTAACAATCAGTGTGGTTGCTTTAATAACTGCATAATCATCATGTTCGTTTAATTCTAATTTCTATAACTAATAATTAAAATTAAAATTAAAAACCACAAAAAATTAATTCGGCGCAATTGTATTTCCAAATGCGTCAGCGTTTCGCAAAAGACCAAAACAGGAAGTAAAATTTACGCCACCAAAAAGCCTTTAAAAAAAAAAAATTCGAATAGAAACAAAATTTAAAGAGATTAAAGATTTCAGATAGAAGTGTTGTGTTTCCTTATTTAACTCACTTTTCTTGTGATTTATTTTATTTATTTAACCATAAATTCCAATTCAAAGTGTCTAGATATCTCTTTAACTTCATACAATGGATAACATAGATACAAGTAATACAAATAGCATACGGGGAAATTCATCTCAAACTAATATATCAAGAAGATTATCACCAAATAATAATAACAACAATCAAACTGGTGATTTATCATCTTCAAATGATGAAGATAAATACGATAAGGAAAAGGATAAAGATACATCAATGATGGATAATAAGAATAGCGGCCTATTTAGAAATGAATCTGATAAAAAGGCAAGTACTCCATTATTATTAAATAAAAACATTAAAAATATTGATTCAAATAATCTATTATCAAATAATTCAGATATTGATTTAAATCCAGAATCTAAATCAATAATATCATCATACCTTAATGAAAATTCAATTCAAATAACGATTTGTATTATTGGTTGGTATATCTTTAGTCTTTCAATTTCATTATATAATAAATGGATGTTTGATCAATCAAAATTAAATTTACCTTTCCCAATTTTAATCACTTCTTTCCATCAATTAATTTTAACTTTATTAAGTTCAATTACAATGTTTATAAATCCTTCACTTAAACCACAAAATTCAAATAATGATAATAAAGATATATTCTCTTATAAATATTGGAAAATTTATATAACTCATATAATACCTTGTTCTTTAGCTTCAAGTGGTGATATTGGTTGTGGTAACATGAGTTTTAGATTCATCTCTTTATCAACTTATACAATGGTTAAATCTTCTTCAATTGCATTTGTTTTATTATTTGGAGTTATTTTTAAATTAGAAAAATTTTCTTTAAATTTATTAGGTATTGTTTTATTAATGACTGGTGGTGTTATGTTAATGGTTGATCATCCATCCAAGAAGAAAGAAAAGTCAGATGGTCAAGGAAAAGATAAAGAAGAAGAAGCAAAATTTTTAATTGGATTTTTCTTAGTTTTAATGTCAAGTTGTATGTCAGGTTTAAGATGGGTATTTACTCAATTATTACTAAATAAAAATTCTCAAATTAATGAATTAAATAATAAAGATATTGATTCAAAACCTAAAAAAAATCCAATATTTACAATTTATCAATTATCAACTCCAATGTTTTTAATTCTTTTCATATTTGGTTCATTTTATGAAGGTTTAATTAATTTTATTAATTCACCAATTTGGTCACATTATGGATTTTTTAAAACTTTATTAATTATTACTTTCCCAGGTTTTTTAGTTTTTTTAATGACGATTTTTGAATTTTCAATCTTACAAAGAGCTCAAGTTATAACTCTTTCAATTGCTGGTATATTAAAAGAATTATTAACAATTTTAGTTTCATCTTTTATCTTTGGTGATAAATTAACTTGGATGAATGCAATAGGTCTTTTAATCACTTTAATAGATATTGGTTGGTATAATTATTATAGATATTGTGAAAGATTAAAAGATAAAACTGATTATAGATTAATTTTAGATGAAGAATTTGAATTAGAAAATATGTAAAAAAAAAAATTGTTGTTCATCTCCACTTTGATTCGCTCCATCATTTTATATTTTACATTTTACATTCTCATTTTTTTTTTTTTAACAATTTCTATATTTGCATAATACATTAAAATATTCTAGAATTAACACTGGTTGTAACTCTTATTTTTCTGTTGAAGGTCTAACTCTCTCTTTCTTTTTCTTTGTCTTGATCTTGATCTTGATTTATAATTTTTATTTTTTTTAATGATTTTTTCAACATCTTTATCTATATCATAATGATTTTCAATTGTCCTTAAATTTAAATCAATTTTTAAATTATTTAAAAATTCTAATACTAATGATAATAAAATTAAAATAATATCACTAATAATTTCAATAATTTTAATAATTAAATCATTATTTAAAATTTTTATAATTAATTTACTTGATTTTTTTAATATTGGATAAGCTAATTTAAAACTAAAAATTATAGTTGGATAAATCATTTTAAAACTAAGAACAAGAATTTGAGTAGTTACTAATATAATCTTTAGAATTAAATCAGTATAATGATTTATATTATCAATAGTTCTTAATGTCATTTTTTTAATACCTTCATCCTCACCTTCATCTTCATCATCTTCATCATCATAGTATCGACCTTGTGTATGAATAAGAATTTCAGCAGAATTAGAATTTCTATTTTTAAAAGTCTGTTCAATATCAATTGAATTTAACAAAGTTAATGTAGAATCAAGATAAACTGATCTAAATTTTTCAAAATCATTATCATTATTATTTCCTCTCTTTTGTGTAAACAAGATTGAGTTAAGTGTATTTAATGATTTATATATTGAATTTATATCAAGAAAATTATCATATTCTTTAATCAAATTTTGTTTTCTAATTGGTGTTGAGTTATATCTAATAGTATTATTCTTATTAAACCCATTATATTGATCATATCCATTAGTTATATCAACATTACTTGAATTCCGTCTCCTATCCAAAATTATTTTATCATGTATAGTTGTATTATTATCATGATCTAATGATATATCAAAATCACTTAGATATTTATCATCTTCTTCATCATCTTCTTCATTAGAGTAGAATGTACTAAGAATTGATTTCTTCTTATTTTTATTTCTTGCAAAAGATTTATTGGGATGATTATTCTTTCGAGAATTATGATCTTGTATTGTATCCATTATAGAATGTGATATGTATGATGCTATTGATAGCATTGTTTTTTTGATGTGTTTTATTGATGTTTGTTTTTGAGATGAAAGTATATGGGTTTTAAAAGATCTGGGTATTTATTGTTTAGCTTTTGTGGTTTTGTAGCAAATGGTGTAATGTTTGTAATAACTGATGATATAGTGTAAAGTTTGAAGTGGATGAGTAATGTGTATGATCTCACTGAATAAATTATCTTAAACACTTGTATCTTGATTTATAATTTGAATTGAAATTAAAGGAGATAAATTTATGGAGAGAGCAAAGATTTTTTTGATTTTATATATGGCTTCTGAATTGGGAAGTATTACTTAAAATTGGACATCCAAACATTTTATTAATATTAGATATTAGAGTTGATTGGAATAAATTTAAATAAGTTTTATATAGAGTGCATACAATTTAAATATTGGTTCGACAGTTTCATTAGTCATAACTAGTTTATTATAAAAAAATCTCAAGTCATAAAAGTATACATAAATTCTAGTGTTGATTTTTAGTTTCTCTTAAACATTTTATAACTTCATATAGAGAAGGATAAAGATAAAATATAAGAGAAAACAAAATACTAAAATCTGTACACCCAAACACCCACTTATAATCACACTTCCAAAAAAATAAAAACATCCAAACATTTTCTCAAAAAAGACGCTTTCGAGAAAAAAAAAAAAAAAAAAAAAAAAAAAAAAAAAAAAAAA
>JAJMKZ010000030.1:0-21540 GCA_030564005.1 Ruyongia tratensis | reverse complement strand
GATTCTTGTTTGTAGTGAACCTTCTTTAGAGTTTGAAGTCAGAAACCTCTCTGCTTCCTTGTATAGATTAGACATTGCAAGGCTAATTGTTTTGTTAAACTCTATTGATCAAACTCTATAAAAGTAATTTCTCTCTCATCTCAAAATTTTTCAATCTCCTACAATGACTTCCTGTTTGGGTAATTGCCTTTTTGGGACACAAATCATAAAAAACTTTTATAAAGAGACCAACAAACAAGAATTCAATTGGACATCGTGATAGCAGTGGATGGTTTCTTCATGATGGCTGTAACGTATTAGCTCATATTGGCCAGCTACGAATGTAGTACACCAGAGTCAACAACGTCTTTTACCACAACTCGAAGCCCAAAAATGTTCTGTTTTTTTTTTATTTTTTTCTTAATTTTATGTTTGTTTTTGTTTATCAGATTTTTTAAAAGTTGAGAACTGATTGTATTCGAAAGAAAAAACAAGTTTTTTTGAATTTAAACAGTTAAAGTTCGAGTCTTTTTATTACAGATTTTGGTTATTTTGGTTTTCAAAAAAGTGTTCTATACCTTGTATTCTGCATTTATCCAATTTGCTACATTTTTGAAGTTCTATACCAATTTTTAAAGAGTCCCTTTTTTAATTTGACCGTCCTGATTTTTTAAGAACAATAAAGACACATTCTAAAAGCATTCAGCATCCCAAAACTATAAATTACATTAAAAAAAAAACAGCAATATAAGAGATTCACTCAATGACAGAATCTACTGAGGTGAAAGTGGCCACAAATAATGCCGATATCGAAAAGGATAGAGATATAAAAATGAAAGATGTTGAGGTAAATAATGGTGCAAGACCTGAAAAGAGAAAAATTGACCAAGTCGAGACAGATTCAACTGCTGAACCAAACAACGAAAAAAGGGCTCATAGAAGTGAGAAAATTGATGAATCTACTACTGAAAAAGAAGATGGTGATAAAAAAACTAATGGTAACTTGAAAGTTGAAGTTAAAACTGAATCTGTTGAAAATTCCACCGCCAGCACAGAAAATAGTGTTAATGAAAATGAAAATTCCACAATAACAACAACAACAACAACAACAACAACAACAACAGAAACAAAAACTGAACCAATAACAACTGAAATTACTAAAAAAGGCATCGTGGTGCCAATTGTACCCCCAAAGATTCGTTATATACCAAAGAAAACTGGTCTTTGTTATGATGTTAGAATGCGTTATCATGCTAAAATTTTTAGTTCGTATCATGAATATATTGACCCTCATCCTGAAGACCCAAGAAGAATATATCGTATCTATAAAATATTAGCTGAACATGGTTTAATAAATGATCCAACTTTAGAAGGTGCTGAAGATATTGGTGATTTAATGCAAAAAATACCTATTAGAGAAGCTACCCCTGAAGAAATTTTACAAGTTCATACACAAGAACATTTAAATTATATTGAAACAACTGAAAAAATGTCAAAAGATCAATTAATGCAAGCTACAGAAAAAGGTGATTCTGTTTATTTCAATAATGATTCATGTCTTGGTGCTAAATTAAGTTGTGGTGGTGCAATTGAAGCTTGTAAAGCAGTTGTTGAAGGTAAAGTTAAAAATGCTTTAGCAGTTGTTAGACCTCCAGGTCATCATGCTGAACCTGATGCACCAGGTGGGTTTTGTTTATTTTCAAATGTAGCTGTTGCTGCTAAAAATATTTTAAAAAATTATCCAGAATCTGTAAAAAGAATTGTTGTCGTTGATTGGGATGTTCATCATGGTAATGGTACACAAAAGGCATTTTATAGTGATCCAAGAGTCTTATACATTTCTTTACATAGATATGAAGCAGGTAAATATTATCCAGGTACAATTGCAGGTGCTCATGATCAAGTAGGTGAAGGCAAAGGTATTGGCACAAATATTAATATTCCATGGCCTGTTGGTGGGATGGGTGATGCTGATTATATGTATGCTTTCAATAAAGTTATAATGCCTGCTTGTAATGAATTTTCACCAGATTTAGTAATAATATCTTCAGGTTTTGATGCTGCTGATGGCGATATGATTGGCGGTTGTCATGTTAGCCCAGGTTGTTATGGTCATATGACCCATATGTTAAAAACTTTAGCTAAAGGTAATCTTTGTGTTGTTTTAGAAGGTGGTTATAATTTAGATTCAATTTCCATATCAGCTTTAGCTGTTGCAAAGGCATTAATTGGTGAACCACCTGAAGAATTAAAAACAAAAGTTCCAAAACCTGAAGCTGTTACAACTATTGATAAAGTAATTGAAGTTCAATCAAAACATTTCAAATCATTAAGTCCTGGTCATTCAGCTGTTGATCATACAATTCCAAGTGGTGAAGGTAATAAAAATTTCAATTTACAAGATGCTATACGTTTACAACAAGCTTCTTATCTAAAATCATCAAAATATAATTTCATTAGTTTACCAATTTTATCTCGTGATTCATTTTCCAGTGGAATTACACCTCTTAATGAAAATGATCAAATATTAGCAAGTCCAGATATTTATGATCAAGATACTATTATAATTGCATTACATGATGCATCAGAAGTATGGGTTAAACATGATCCTTTAACAGGGCTGATAGATTCAAATGAATCTGTTATTATTGATCCAACTTTTAAATTATTAGAATGGACAATAGAACAAAAATATGGGTTTATAGATGTTAATGTTCCAGATCCTACAATGAATGATGATAATACATCAGCTTCACAAGATGTTTTATTATATTTATGGGATAATTATGTTCAATATTTTAAATGTTCAAAAGTTATTCTTTTCGGTTTTGGTAACTCATATAGTGGTATTGTTCATTTATTAGGCCACAGAGATGTAAGAGAATTAGTTAAAGCTACAATTAATTATGTTGATAGAAATCCATTAAGAGCAATTGTACCATTAGTTGATGAAGCAATGACTGATTGGTTTTACAGAAATTCTTTAATTTTTACAAGTAAATTACATGCATGTTGGGGTCTTGATGGATCAGAGACTAAAAAGCCAAGAAAGAAATTTGGTAGAGTATTAAAATCAAATACTGATGGTTTAGATAATATTGCAGAAGAAAGGTTTGAAGAAGGTACTGATTTTGTTTTAGATTCTATTGAAGAATTTGATGAAGAAAGTAGTACTTGAATTACTAAAAAATTTTTCAAAAAAAATTAGTATCGTTTTTTTTTTATAGATTTATTTTAATGTGAATAAATACAAATGTATTATATTAGATATAATTATTATCCTTCAATGACTTCAACAGAAGCAATAATGACCATTAAGTATATGATTCTCCACATGTTGCCTACCCGGATATAAAGTCACGTGATATAAAATGAGAATTCAAAATTAAGATTAAAATTCAGTATTAATAGTTAAAAAAATGGTTAAATCTTGGTTCAAAAGTAGAAATATCATTACTTTAGGGTATAATTAACACAAATATCAAATTCTTTAATCGAAAATACTTAAACATAGATAAATATGGGGTTGAATGGTTCAATTTGCGCATCAGGGTAACAATATCACGTGACGAAATACAATACTTTTTTTTATTAGATAAAGGGTACAACTTTGCTGGTGGGAAAAACGAAAAAGATATCTTAAATCTGGTATAGATACAGGTTTTATTGAATTATTTAGATTTAGGTTAAGACAACAAGACCAAAACAAATCTAAAAAGACAGTGTTAATTAGTTAAAAAAAATTATAACTTTAAAATAAAACTTAACTAAACTCAACTGAAAGGTTTGTTTTAAGCTCGTTTTGCTCCATTTTGCCTCTGAATTTTTTAAAAAAATCCCTATCTTGCTATCCTCATTGAAACTTCAATAAGTGATTGATAGTAATTAAATATCAAATATATCTTGAAGTTAAAGGTTCATAATAATATTCAACTAGTGTTAATTCAGATACAATACTTTTTTTTTTTAAAAAAAAACACACCTTTATTAATTGACAAGATGATGCAATCCACAAGAAAACGCCAAAGATCTTTGACTGCTTCAAAGAGATTTGATTTAAATGAAAATATAAGTGTTAATCCTGATGATAAATTTCCTATGATGCCAATAAATGAAGTAGTCATTCTAGACTCAGATGATGAAAATTATGAATTTAAAGATGATCCTTTCTATAACACCAACTTATCATCTTCCTCAAACAATAATATTCTAAATAACACTAACATTAATAATAATGATCAAGAAATAAATGGTAAAAATAATTATCAATATCAAAATATTAATGTCGATTATAATATAAATCAATCTTTTAATTTAGATGACTCTACTTTATTACCTTCATCTTCTTCAAATTCAAGTGCTTTCTTATCAGATGTTTCAAGTGCTTCTTCAACAGGTACAAGTTTAAAAACTATTAATTCACCTAACAATTCTGATAGCTCAAAATTAATGAATAATTCGACAATACTTCATAACCAAAGTATGTTACCAGCTGGTGGTTTAAAAAAGAGAAGAACCAATTCATTACCTCAATTACCATTAAGTAAAATAAATTATGTAAAGACTTCTCAATTATATAAAATAGAAGAAATTAAACCAAGAGTTATTCCTTCAATTTCATTAAGTGATGCAAGACCTTGTACTGATGCTGATGGTTATTTTATTGGAAATCCTGGTGATCTTTTAGCTAATGATAGATTCAAAATTATTGCTTTATTAGGTCAAGGTACTTTTGGCAGAGTATTTAAAGCTTTGGATTTGAGTTGTAATAAAATAGTTGCAATAAAAATTATTAGAGCCATTAGAAAATATAGAGAAGCTTCAAAGATTGAATTAAGAATATTATCTGCTTTAAGATTAATGGATCCAACAAATACGCATAATTGTATTCATCTAAATGAAACTTTTGATTATAAAAATCATATTTGTATTGTTATGGATGTTTTAGATATTTCTCTTTATGAATTTTTGTCTAAAAATAAATTCAAACCATTCCCAGGTTCACAAATTCAAGCAATAACAAGACAATTATTAAGATCTGTTGCATTTTTACATGATTTAAATTTAATTCATACTGATTTAAAACCTGAAAATATTTTATTAACAGACTCACAATATTTGAAACTTAAAAAGAATAAAATTTTGAAAAATCCACTGATTAATGTTATTGATTTTGGATCCGCAATCTTTAATGATGAAGATCATAGTGAATTAGTATCAACCAGACACTATAGAGCACCAGAAATAATTTTAAATGTTGGTTGGTCATTCCCTTGTGATTTATGGTCATTAGGTTGCATATTGGCTGAATTGGTAACAGGTGAAACGTTGTTCAGAACTCATGATAATTATGTTCATCTTTGTATAATTGAAAGAATATTGGGTCCAATTCCTAATAGAATAGTTAGAAGAATGAGAAAAGATGTTGATAATTATTTCATTCAATCATCAAATGGTCAATTCAAATTAAAACCATGTACTGATCCAAAGACGTTAAAAAGTTTAAAAGATATTAAAAGAATTGATGAATTAATTTGTTCACATTTAAGTAATAATGTCAGTATAAATATGAATCTTTCATTTGAACAAAACTCAAGAAATAATGATCATGTTAATCCAGAGACGTTTAGATTTTGGTATTATTTTATTGATTTAGTTACAAAACTTTTATCAATTGATCCTCATAAGAGAATTAATGCTATAGATGCATTGGATCATAAATGGTGGAATTTTGGTACTTTGGATGATGCAACAAGTCAAATGCAATGGGAATAATTTTTTTTCTCTTAGGAGTTGCAAGATATGTCATTTATATGAGTTGTGATTGGTTGATTTCATATGATTCTTATACTTTTTTTCATTTTTTCCTGGTTGGAAGTCTTTTTATTTTGTTGCACTTTAAAAATATCATTCACTTAAATCCTAGTTGAAGTTCATTCATTTTTAATTACCATTAAGATTATGCTTTCATTGTTTAACTGGTTTTAATTGCAGCTTTTTTTAGAAAGCATTAATTTATGAGGTTCGATTAGACACAACCAAATGTTTAATTTTTTCCTTTTTTTCATTTTTTTTTAGATCTGATTTTTTTTCCTGTCAAAGTTTGGCAGATTTTTTCAATATTTTACTTTTAGGGCTTTTCTATCTTTTTTAACACTTATTATACTTTTTCTTCTTTATGGTTTTGTGGATTATTGACTAATACATCGATTTTAATTTTCTATTTTGTCTACTTTTGTCATCTTTTTTTAGGTTCATTTTTTACTATATTTTTTTTTCTCAATTCTTTTGCGTTTTACTATTTTGTTTTTAGCTCTGGGGGTTGTTATATTCCTTTTGTTCTATAGTGTTTATACCCATTTCAAATCAACTAGAGAGATTGATTCATCATGATGAGTATCATGAATTGGTGGTGACTACTGGATTATGTCAACTTTATTTTATTTTATTTTATTTTATTTTATTTTATTTTTATTGGGATTTTATTCATGGATACCGGTTGTGTTTAGTTTTGAAATTTAAATTGATATGATTTTGTTAGTGTACGTTATTTGATAATACTACCTACACTTATATTATAATTAAATTACTTTTATCTCATTATATTGCACTGAAAATTTCGACTTTCATGATTTTTGTCTCATTTTTTATATTATCAAAAATTTAAAATAATAACTTAACTGTTCTTCAACAAAAAGAAAAATAGATTAAAAGAACATCAAGCCTCATTAAAACGAAAAACATATTCCATTAATGTACCACAATTAAAACACTTTTATCTCTTAAAGCAGTAAAAGAACTTTGTAATTGATTTCAAGATGGGTAGACCTCTTACCCTCTTCGAAAAATTGCAAATTTTAGATGAGATGAGCTTTAATAAAGAAACAATAAAACTCTCACTTTAATCACACAACTGTAAAGATAAATAACATATTATAAGAATAATGCTAGATCCATTTGATCAAAAGAAGAAAGCCATTTTAGATGAAGTTAACTCAACTTTAAACGATGTCCCAGATCTTTCACCAAAAGGCTCTATTGATGAACTTTGTATCCCAATAATGAATAAATTAAATGTACACAAAGATATGGTCACAACTTCTTCATGTTCAGGTAGAGTCAGTGTATATGTTGAAGGTTCAAAATTCTTGAAAGGTGATAGTGAAGTTAATAAGATTGGTGGTAAAGGTGAAGGTTATTGGTTATTTGTTACACATGATGAAGATAAAGTTAAAGGTTGGTATAAAGATAAGTTTAAATTTGATTCAACAATGGAATTAACTGAATCTATGAGATTAATATTGTTTAAATTTGAACCTTTCATCTTACATGTTAAATGTAGGGATTTCAAAACTGCATCAAAACTATATACTATTGCAATGGATTGTGGGTTTAGAGAATCTGGCATTGGTTTAAATAATTTAGTAGCTATTAGATTAAATGCTTTAAAATTAGATACTCCAATTGGTTATTTAAACGAAGAAACAAATGAACATTGCTCCATTGTTAATGAACAATATTTATCAGTTATAACGAATTTATCATTAGAAAGATTTACAGAAAATACTAGAAGATTAGATATGTTATTTAAAGCGGTTGATAAAATTAATGAAGTTAAGGAAAAGGAAAAAGTTGAAACAAAAGAAGAAAGACGAGAAAGAAAGATAAAAGAAGGTATGGAAAAACAAAGATTAAAGAAATTAGAGTTAGAAGAGAGAGAAAAATTGGCTGAAATTAAACTTAAAGAGACAGAAAGTAAAAATGTTCAACAAGCTTAAGAAATAGTCATATAAATACAAAATCAAATACATATAGATAATTGCATTGAGGATTGTATAACTTAAAGCTGGTAAAAACGACTTCTCTAATCCTGTTGACCTGATCCATATGTTATCTCTAAATTTAATTTATTATAGCTCACATTCCAGTAGTTCTATGGCGTTTGGAGGATTTGCTAATTTGCTTTCTTATCAATTAAAATTGGTAAAGCTATTGACTTAGTAGTCAACGTGCAAATCTCTTTAAAAATACTTCTTAAAAAAATTTTGGAGTTGGCACTTGAAAGATGGCCTATTGTCTTTGGGTCAATGAAGGAATTATCAGAAGCTACCTCAGATCAACAAAGAATCAATATTTAGATCATCTTAAATCTCTACTTTCAAATAATGGAGAGTTTGATATAAAAAATATTATTGGAAATCAAAAAGTATTGATTTAGTTCAAATTATTGAATTATTGGATATTTATTTATATGTTAAAGGGGATATTTAAATATCAAGAGAGCCCATCGGCAAGCAACAAAAGACATTTTGTTACCTCTAAATGATGGTGATATTCCCAAAGGCTTGAAGATTTCTGAAGCTGAAATAGAGAATTATATGAATGAGAAGCTATATTATATGCTCTCCATTAAAACTTTCATTAGAATTCCGAAATGGTTTTTAAATTTGCTGATGAACTTAATTTATGTGGTGTTAGAGAAGCTTATTTGATAACTTCAAAGTTAAAAAAGGGCCTCATATCAATATTGAATTTTTTTTTTTGATTTTAGACTATTGCTTACTCAATCATTTCAACAATGTATTTTTGGGAATAGTGTATGTGGTTATTTATCAGGGAATCAATCAATATATGTACATTCAGTGAGAAAGATCAAAAAGATATCGATGAATTTGTTGCTAGTATTGTCAAGAAAGAAAATATTGATGGTGATGTCAAAGATTCTAGTATTGGAAAAGCGTTTAGAGTAATTGAATGTGATTATTTAAACGTTTCAGTTTCATCCATAGGAGAAGAAAAGAATTGGACTTGGATCATCCTTAACAGCAGTTATTCTTGATGGTTATAAGGACTATAAAAAGTTTAAACCCAAGGTAGCAGAAGCTATTAGTGACAGTATACTGAATTGCGTTAAGCGTGAAAAAATGAATAAATTTAGAAGCTTACAAGAAATATTTGAAGTCAAATACTAGTGACATTAATCTAAAGAAATTTAATGATGGCAGTTATATTACTAGAGGGCTATATATTAAAATACCTTATGCGAAGAAATTAGTAGTTCTTGGTTGAAAGTATAAGTTTCATACCATTTTAGAGAAGTTGCACCAGCGTAATATTTTTCATGAAGATACAGCAACAAGAAATTTGATATATGGTTTAGCACAAGGTAAAACTGAACAAGAATATCATTGGTTTTGCTTTCAGTTCCTATTATGCTTATAATAAAGTCCAATCTGGAGATTCCAGTAGCGCTAAAGCTAAGATCCATTTTGGGCATATAAGATTTAGCTCGAGTGCTTTGAAAAGCAAAAACATCATACTTTTATAGTGACTTGAAGACTGTTGATAAATAAACATTAGCTTATTCGTTGCATGTAATATATATCCCAACATTTGCTATTTTTCTGTTTTTTGCGAGCTTCACCAGCATCACCACGAGCAACTTTACGTAATACATTACAAATATAATCTCTTTTTTTTTTTTTTTTTTGTTTTCTTCTTTGAAAATAAACAAAAATTACGAAAGAAACAGAGAGATAAAAAATTTAAAAAGTTATTTAATTATAATCAGAATTCATTAATTTTTGAGCTTCTTATAAGACAATTTCAATAGAATTTCTTTATAATTTGGCTAGATATTAATTACTCCCCAAAAATATTTGCTCTTTTAAAACTAGAAACAAAGGACATTGTGAACTCATATTCTTTCCCTTTGGAACCTGAAGGAAAAATCAACCACAAAGACCCCATTCATTGATCAATAATTTTAAGAATCATCAAAAAAGCATAAAAAGAAACAGTTAATCAGATATCAAATCATTAGCTATATATATATCATTATCAAAATGTCAAATCCTAATAATTCAGATCTATATCCAAAAGATAATAGTTTTATAACGCCAGGATCCCCGTCAAGGTCTACATCTACTTTAAACCCACCCCCAATATTATCACAATCTCCAAGAAGGAAACAAAAAATAGTATATAATGATCGTTTCATACCTACAAGGACAGGTGTTGACTTACAAGCAGCATTTTCACTAGATGATAGAGACACAAATCCAACAATAAATTCAAATTCTGCTGATTTTGATAGTCGAAAAGAAGATGAAGCAAATAGAACTTTTTCAACTGTTTTAAAAAATGAATTGTTTGGTGATAATGTGCTGCTGAATGGATCAAATAGTGGATCAATTAGAGATGATAATAGCAACAGAACACAGATAACACCTCCTAGATCTGCTTCGGAGAGTATAACGAGTCTTTCATCCCATTTAAGAACACCAAGACAAAATGTTAGTGTCTTTTCATATCAATCTCCAAGTAAGAGTAGACCAAATTCAACATCCATTGAAAATGATCTTTATTCATTATCACCTGTTAGAATGGATTCACAAAAATTACTACTATCACCAACTAAGAAACCAAGATCAATTGCTAAAGTTCCTTATAGAGTTTTAGATGCACCAGAATTATTAGACAATTTTTATTTAAATCTTTTAGATTGGGGTTCTCAAGATATTCTCAGTGTTGGTTTAGGTTCAAATGTTTATCTTTGGAATGCTTCTACTGGTTCTGTTGATAAACTTTGTGATTTAGGCAATGATAGAGTAACATCTGTAAGTTGGATAGGTGCTGGTACACATTTAGCCATTGGTACAAATAATGGTTCAGTCCAAATCTGGGACGCTCCAACTTCACAATGTGTTAGAACAATGACAGGTCATACAGCAAGAGTTCCTTCATTGTCATGGAATAATCATATTTTAACATCTGGTTCAAGAGATAGAACTATTTTACACAGAGATGTTAGGCATCCTGATCATTTCTTCAAGACTTTAAAATATCATACACAAGAAGTTTGTGGATTAAAATGGAATGTTGAAGAAAATAAATTAGCATCAGGTGCAAATGATAATAAATTGCTTGTTTGGGATGGTGTAAATGATGTACCATTATACAAATTTGAACATACAGCTGCTGTTAAAGCTATTGGTTGGTCGCCACATCAAAGAGGTATATTAGCTAGTGGTGGTGGTACAACAGATAGAAAAATAAAGATATGGAATACTATTAACGGTAAAAAATTACAAGAAATTGATACTGGATCTCAAGTTTGTAATTTAGTTTGGTCTGTTAATTCAAATGAATTAGTCACTACACATGGTTATTCTAAGAATCAAATAATGATTTGGAAATATCCTCAAATGCAACAGGTTGCATCATTGACAGGTCATACATATAGAGTTTTATATTTAGCACTGAGTCCAGACGGTCAAACTATTGTTACTGGCTCAGGTGATGAAACTTTAAGATTTTGGAATGTTTTTGAAAAAAATAAGAGTGAACAAGGACATCAATCTGTTTTATTAGATGCATTTACTCAATTAAGATAATAACTTTAAAGTTGAGAGTTAACTGAAGAACAATCCATATTCTCTTTTTTATTATATTCATAGAAAATTTATATTTATACTTTATGACTCGTTTATAGTCTAAACTTTCAATTCTTCACTTTTCTGGTCATCATTTAAGCATATGGCACCAGAAAATGGTCACACTATCATTGGTATCAAATTATGAACCAAATATTTGCGTTGTTTAACTACTATTTTATCACTAATTTTTTTTTTTTTTTTTTTTTTTTTTTTTTTTTTTTTTTTTTTTTTTTTTTTTTTTTTTTAGACTTTTTTTATTTTGAAATTCAGATCATAGATTTATTTAATATTGGTTTATATTTATACACTATTTATCTTGATCTGCTCATTTAAATCCATACGTAAATAATCAATCTCGACCATTTCTCGTAATTTCAAAGGTTTCTATTTAAAATATTAACAATAAACGTATATATTCTAAGTTTTTTTTTTGGGGGTATAACCATTTAATTCATTAATTCATGATAAAACATTTACATAACATATTATATCATAAAGTCAATATTGTTGATATGATCTAGGAGGAGGAGCTGGGTTTTTTTGATATTTGTGATTAGAGTCGTAATAACTTTGCTCTGTTTGGCATTGGAAAGGATTTGATGAAACTTGAGTTTGTTGTCTTCCATTGCTTGAAGGTTGAAGTTGTCTATATGGACCATCTGTAGGATATGGAGTTAGTTGTCTTTGACTTTGTTGTGATTGTTGTTTTGGAAATGGTGGAGGAACGTTATGAACCTGTCTTTGTTCATTTTGATTTTTATTTTTATTTTTATTTTTATTTTGCTTTTGTGAGTATCGTTGCTGCTGCTGCTGCTGCTGCTGTTGTTGTTGATGTTGTTGATGTTGTTGTTGTTGTTGTTGTTGTTGTTGTTGTTGTTGTTGTTGTTGTTGTTGTCGCTTGCTCTGTTTTTGATTTTGTTTATTGAATGAAGCATTGTTTGCTTGATGATACTGTTGTTTCTGCTGAGCTGCTAATTGTTGCATCTTTACTTCTTCATCTCTCTTTGCAGCTTCTTTAACCAGATAAGTATGAATGATTGCAGCATTTCTAGTTGAACAAGCATTCAACCAAGATAGAAAAGAACCAATAATTGGTGGTAATGAAATCAATAAATCAAAGATAATATTAGCATGCATCTTAGCAATCGCCTTTGGTGGTAAATGTAATTCTTTATCAGCAATAGTGATTAATCTTCCATGAATTGCATACATACAAAATGGACCTATAACAGGTAACCAGGCTAACAATGGGGCTGCTCCAAAACCTAGATCAATAGGATAGCAACCACAAAAATTTCTATCATCTAACCAAGCTCTCTTTCTAACCTTTTTCCAAGCTCTCTTTTCAGCTTCTGTACAACTCTCTGGTGCCTTTCTCTTTTTCTTTTTACCATCAATTTTAACATAAAATGGATCTTTAGTTTGATATTTCTCTCCAGCTTTATCATTAACATAATCAACTACCATATCATAACCTGGAAGACCTTCCAGTTGACTGGCAAAATTGTTGATGGCATCCATAGCCATTTTTTTAGGATTTGTATTATAATTGAATGGATTAAAAGGGTGCAAAGTGTGTTGAAATAAAGGAAGAGTTGGTGATGTTTTTGGTGTTTTTTATAATTTGGAACGTTTGTTTAAATTTAGCCCACCGATTCAACCGTAAAAAAAGTGAGTTTGAAAGGTTTCATTCTAAACTCTTTTTAGTTAAAAATGAGGGTACATTATTTTAAAGTTGGTACTGGCAATGATTGATGAGGTTGTTTATGGTATAGCAGGTAGTCGATACTTGATATATACTGGGCCTTTGAAGTAAATCTTGGAAATAATACTTGTATGTGAATTTTTATTGAAACTGCAGGTATTAATGAATCAAAATTTAAAATGTTATTCAATTAGCCAATCATCTCGTTCTTATATCATGAAAACTACGATATCAAGAATAAACAAATACTCAAATACATCAACATTAAAAAACCAAAGAGAGATTAAATAAACAACTATCGTAAAAAATTTAGCTTATTTTTTAAATTCTTTTATCTTCTTTTCAACAATATCGATCTTATCTTGAGCAGTTTGTGATTTATCAGTTCTAGTACCAATTCTAACATCACTTTGAATTCTAACAATACCTTCGCTATGTAAAGATTGATGTAATTGACCAATTAAATTGCAAACATCATCCCATGGACCTTCAATTGTAGTACCAGCACTATGTAATGTGTGTTTTAATCCACTATTTCTGATAATGATTTCAATCTTTGCAACTTCCGATGAGACTGATGGTGATGAGGTTCCAATCTAAAATGAATTAAATTAGTTAGTATATTGATCCATTCGTGTGATATTTGGTAGCAAAGGAATTTCTCTTGATGAAAGATCTTAAAAAGTGCAATCACACCATACCAACAGATGTAACTCAAAATACTTACTGGAATTAAACAAACATCAGCTAAACAGTTCAATTTGACAGGTGTATACTTAAAGGTAGTCATAGTACTCAAACAACGTCTAAACATAATAATTAATGTATTAAATTTGAAATTATTTTTTAATATTTTAAATTATCCTTTATAACAGAATAAAAAAAACGGGCTGAGAGAAAAATCAGAGTTTGTGTGTCTTTATCAATTAAAACAAATAAGAAAATACTGCTAAATATCTTTGCTAATAATATCAACATATTCTACTTTGATATTGCGATTCATCTTATTTTAAAACTATTGAATTTAAAAGAAATTGTTAGTTTCTTTTTTTAAATTTTTCCATTCGGTAGTCAAGTATTAATGTTCAAATATTCTTGAAGAGATGAATTTTAAAGCTTAAAACTACATTATAGCAGATTAACCAAGAAAGTGATACTGATGTATATGCAAATTATATTTGGAAAGTTCTTTAAGATTAACCTGTTCTTCTCTTTTTAGCTCTATCCCAAGCTGAAGAAGGTTTAGATTTCCTACTTGTATTGAATCCTTCATCAGTTCTCTTATTATTGAATATACTCCAATCTTCACCAAAAAATGAGTCATTTTGTTGTTTTCTCTTCATTCTCTTGTCCTTCTTTGTCATAGATGTTGGTAGTCTTGTGAAGTTTGATTCTTCATATCTCTTAATTTCTGCTTCCTTTTCACGTTCTCTAGCTGTCTTCATTCCTCCTCTACCACTAGCTAAAATATTAGAACCAATAGATGTTTCCAACATTGGTGCATCTCCACTTTCCAATAAATATTCTTCCATAGCTTGTAATTTGTTATTCTTCTTAGTCTTTTGTGCAGTATCTTTGAATTCAGTTGGTGGTAATGCAGCTGCAATTTTTGGTGGTTTATATTTTTCAGATGATTTACCTTCACCATCAGCTTCTTCTTCATCATCTTTACCTTTTCCTCTTGAGAATGATTTAGATTTTTTATCTTTACCAGAATTATTCATATCCTTTATTAATGCACTTGGATCTGGTCTATAGTTTAATTCATCTTCTGAATCTTCTTCATCAGAATCAGAATCAGAATCAGATTCTGAACCTCCTTTATTACTCTTTGAAGTTATTCTCTCACCAAAATCTTCAGATTCTTTTTCCATCTTATTATAATTTCTAATCATCTTTTCTAATTGATAATTTAGTTTCTTTTCAAGATTTTTAATACCTCTTTCCATAACTACTCTTTGTGTAATAGTACTTTTAACAGCTTCTGTTTTAATTTCATTTATTTTCTTGGAATCATTTGTCTTTAAGGCTTCAACTCTTGCTAATATTATTAATGCTACATTGTTAAGATATGATAACATTGCATTGTTTTTTAAATCAAGTAATGAAACACCTTCTGGTAGTGATGAGTTTGTCTTCTTTAATAAATCTTCAACTAAGGCTGGAATTTCAGGTGTTTCAACCTTTGAGTCGATGCTTAAAATAGCTTCATTTGTTTTGTCAACAGAGCTGATTATAGAATCAAGTATACTATCGATAGATTGACTCATGTTATTCTATTTCTTAAATTTTGTTACGCTTTTAATTAAAATGATGTAGCTTTAAAATTTTTCATATAAATTTTTTTTAACTCATCGCTTCACCCGGAAATTCTGTCATTAAATTCATCTACTACAAACTTTAGATTTCATTAATGCAAATATATATATTCCAACACTTCCTTAAACTAATGTACAGTTTCTGTATCTTGGATCTTAAAGGACCTAGAAGCAGATATTGTTTTTTAAAATTAATACAAACACAAAAATTATATAAAATCATGGTGGAAATAGAAGCACAGGAATATTTTTAAAAAAAGGACTGCTCTCAAACCCACATTATTAATATATCGAATAAACCCAATTCAAACCTTATAATATCAAATCAATTATAAACATTCTTTTCCATAAACATTTTTATTTTTTCAATGGTTTTAGTATCTAAACTAATAAGACAGCATTGACACAACCGTCTCTATCTGGTTCATTTGTAATTTGTGCGTATTTACCCCAAACAACTTTACCACCGGCTGTAACTAAACCTAATTCACTAACGTTAACTTCAATAATGGTACCTTTAGTTAAAACACCTAATTGAGTATACATTGGTGATTGTGGATTCTTTTTAACACCTAAAATTGGTAAGAAAACTGTAACACCTAATTCTGGATGTGTAACATTGGCCTTCTTTTGTCTTAAAGCCGATGGTCTAATAATTCTTTCCATCTTTACAGGTCTTCTTGTGAAACCTTCACCAACGAAAGTATGTTTTGTGATCATTCTCTTCCAAGATTTTGTCTTTGATTTACCAGTTCTGACGACCTTAAACATTTCTTCTTCACTTATACCTCTGACTTTTGGTAATGGAACTGAGAATTTATCAGCTTTTTCTAATCTCTTTTGTTTAATTGAGGATGAAATAGCTTTTGCTACATTTTGATCTTTACGATCTAATAAATATGTTGGTAAAGCTTCCCCATCATCTTCAGCTGGTTTACTTGGACCCTTAATCTTAGATTCTTCATGAGCTTTAATCTTCTTCTTCATAGCAACCTTTTCCGCATAACGTTTTTTATTGAATTGTTTAGCTCTCCAACCCTTCAAGTTTTGAGCATCTTTAGCAATTCTGTGACCTTCTCTTGCTTCTCTCTTACGTTTTCTTTCATCATGATCCAAACGACGACCATGTTGTTTAATATGTTGTTCAATATATTCGTTTTGAGGCTGTTGTTCTCACGTTAGTATTTAGTTTTAAAAATTTTAATACAAATTTCATTAGTAATGTAAGCCAACATACCATATTGAGTTAATGAATATGAATTAAATCTAATGTTTTTATATTATAAAAGAGCTCATCTCTTAAGGAAAATTTTTATTTTTTTTTAAAGAAAAAAAATTCAGTCACGTGATTTATTGATTTCTCCAGGATTGCGGGTAAAATTTTATTGGGCCAGCTGCAGATGATGCTGCAGGTGCTTCAAATCACTTGTTCGAGGCTTTAAAGTTCAATGATTGATACTCCCATCTAAGTGATTCTAGGAAATACACTGGATTTTTGTAACACCAAATTTGAGTAAAAAATATAAATAAAGTATTATATATTATAAACTAAAATTTTGAAAAAAAGTTGAAAGTGATTAAAGCTGAATTGACAATGATTTAATTCATAAAAGATGTATCTCAATATTGATTTAGTTATCATTACTTTGATTAGTTATTAGTGAGTTTTTCCATATTTGCTTCAATGCGTTTTTAAAGACTTCAATATTATAATCAATGATGGCCATTGTACTACTATAATCTTCATCTTTGACTAATGTAACTAATGCTAAACCTCTAATCATTGTGTGGAATGTAACAATGTAACCATTTTGTAAGACAGAGTAACATTTTAGATCAGAAGATTCACCATTAGTGCTGGTATCATATAAATTATTTAGATCAACAGTAACATCTATAAATTCAGCACAAACTTCATAAGTTTGAATATCAACAGGTGAAGAATCTGTTGCAACATAGATCTTAGAATTTATATCAAATAAGAATGATTTTTCAATTTTGGAATGTAATACTAAATTATCCAATAAATTTTCTAAATTTGGTAATTCTTTAATTAATTTTTGAATAATTCTTGAAAATGCTTCATAAATACTATGATCAAAAATTGAGGTTAAATGGAAGCTTACACGAACACCTTCCAATCCTAAATCTAATAATTCATCACCGATTCTTTGCATTATATCTCTTTGTGTATCCAGTTTAAAATCTTCACTTAAACCATCAACTTTATGAATTAAAACTTCAAAATCAATATTTGGATTAACTTTATAAGCATATTCGATAATCATACAAAGATTTGTCAATGCATTTAAATATTCATCTTGACTGTCAATGACATATATCAATGAACCAATTTTCTTGAAAATTCTCTCACTATCATAGGATGGTTCAAAATAATTTAATTGACCTGGTAATTCCATAATACTTAAGTCAATTAAAGATTTATAGTGACTTTCAATTGGCTTTGAGGTTGATTCTAAATATAGTGTATCTAGTGGTGTCATGTTATGGAAAACAACTTTACAGATTGATGATTTACCACCTCTTCTTAGACCCATAAGAAGAATATTAGCTCTTGAGTCTTGTGTCTCTGTATCATTTTCTTGTTCCATTTTTGCGTATAAAAGTTGAAATTAACTATGGTTTAGTATTGAGTTGTTTGTGATTTTTATGGGCTAAAAAATAAGGTTTGTATTGAATATGATATTCAGAGGGATTGATGTTGAATTATGTTCAGTTAATGTTTAATGTTTATGTGGTGATGTTCAATCTTAATGTTTTGGAATTTCTTATCTTTTTTTTTTTTTTTTTTTTTTTTTTTTTTTTTTTTTTTTTTTTTTTTTTTTTTTTTTTTTTGCTGAAAAATTGAAAATGTTAATATGAACTAGAAGCTGAGAACTTTTAAAACGAAAAATATAAATAATAGTTACATGAACGTAGTATACAAGTTGTGTTATAAAAAAAATTAAACTATATAAAAATATGTACTAGGTAGTTTTGAGAATTTTATAAAATAAGGAGGATTAGTCAATTTATAAATACATTCATGGACGTAATCTCTTTGGATCACGAGGGAATAATGAAGCACGACGAATGTTCTTTAAATCTAAGAAGAACATAAGAACACGTTCTAAACCAATACCACCACCAGCATGAGGAGGACAACCATAAGTAAACGCATCAACATAATCCTTTAAACCTGGATCATTTGGATCTAATTCATGTGCCTTTAATCTTTCAGCTAATAATTCTGGATCATGAATACGTTGAGCACCTGATAAGATTTCTTCACCTCTCATGAAGAAATCATAAGAGTTAGAGTATCTTGGATCTTGAGCATCTGGCATGGTATAGAATGGTCTAATAGCTAATGGAAATTTATCTAAAATATAGAAATCAGTGTCATATTCTTCACGAACAATCTTACCTAATAATTTTTCATCTTCTGTGCTTAAATCTTCAAATTCATCAATATCAGTCTTACCACCTTTAGTACGTAATAATTCAATACCTTCTTTGAAAGTTAAACGAACCATTTTACCATCTTTTGGTAATTTAAATTCTTCAACTGGGTATTGACGTCTAACAATACCAATTTCTTTAGAGTATCTGTTCTTTAGTTCAGTAAAGATAAAGACGAATAATTCGGATAATAAATCTAAAACTTCATGATAATGTTCTTCAAAAGCTAATTCTAAATCTAAACCAACGAATTCAGTCATATGACGATGTGTGTTTGAATTTTCAGCTCTGAAAACAGGGGCAACTTCATAAACTTTTTCGAAATCAGCAGCAATCAATTGTTGTTTATAAAGTTGAGGAGATTGAGCTAAATAAGCTTTATTTTTGAAATAAGTAACTTCAAAGACGTTTGAACCACCTTCAGAAGCAGCACCTAATAATTTTGGAGAATGAATTTCAGTGAATTTTTTATTATCTAAGAATTCTCTGAATAATGAAGAGACAGCAGCTTGTAGTTTGAAGATAGCTTGATTGGTAGTAGTTCTTAAATCAATAACTCTTGAATCTAGCCTAGTATCTAAGTTAACAATTGGTAAACCTGCTGCTTCAGCTTCAGCTTCAGATCTTTGAGCATCTTCAATTAAGATTGGTAATTGTTGAGGAGTTTCAACAATGGTGTAAATCTTAGTGACTGAAATTTCTAAATCTTGAATAGTAGCAGATTTAATTGGTTCATTAACTTTCTTAACAATACCATGAACTAAAACAATTGATTCTAAATTGATTGAACCCGCCCATTTAACCATTTGTTTTGAGATTGAATCACCACTAACTTTGATCAAACATTGGATTAATTCAGCTTGTTGTCTTAGAGTTAAGAAGGCTAAAGTAGCACCTTGTTGACGAGTGTTATGGACTCTGGCTCTGAAGACAACTTCTTTACCATCATCAGCAGCAGTTAAGTTTTGAAATTTAACTCTTTGAACACCTGATCTGGTAGTAGATTGGATTAAAGGTAGTTTACCATAGTTTTCTTTAGCTGGATCATTGGCAGCTTTGGCATCTCTTTCAGCCTTTTCTTTAGCTAATTGTTCAGCTCTTTCTTGTTTCTTACGTTCTTTTTCTTTTTCCTTTTCTAATTTCTTTAAAGCTTTCTTAGATAATGGTTGACCATCTGGACCCAAGACAACTGGTTCTTCACCGGCTGGTGCTGGTGCTGGTGCAGTTTCTGAGATAGATAGCTTTTCCAATTGTTCAGCGTTTTCAGACATGTTCTTGGGATGTAGCTAAAACTAGTAGATATCTAATAATTGATGATCTGTCGCTCTGACTCTTCATCTTCTTCAACTCTTTTTAAAAAAAAAAAAAAAAAATAAACAAAAAAAAAGAGAGTCACGTGACAATAGGGTAAATTTGGTGTCCAGATGTTACTGTTACTTAAATAGAACAGAACTTTGTAGGAGTCCTTTTAAGGTTCATTATTTTATAATTTTATTTAAACTAAGCTTTATTTGTTAGGATACAATTGCTATTACCAATCGATAATGCCTCCACATGGTGAACCTCATCACTTTGGATTTCTTCCAATCATTTTCATGTGGGAGATATTTGGAATTATGAGATTCTTCATGTTTGTTATCATACCTTCTGCTCTACTGTTCTGGATACTTCATGATAGAAATGCATACAACAACAGACATAGAATCCAGTTGCAAGAGAATTTAGAATTAGAAGGCTCTAATGAACCTCGTCTGGTGGAATCTACTGAGGAAGAACTAACTAGTCCTTTATTGCTTGTTCAAAATGAGAGTGCTGCATCTATGGTTTGAAAGAAAGGTCTGTAAAATTCTTTCTTGTTCACGTTGCTCAATATTAGAGGTCTACAGCTGGTTTGATAGCTCTTCATGAGCTCTTTATTATTATTATTATTATTATTAGTAGTAGTATTATTATTTTTATTAATACTTTTTCGTTCACTGTCTTTTTTCTTTTGCATTTTTTCAGTTTTTTATATTTATGATGATAGTTCTTATTACATTAAGCTTATCAAGTTATGCGTTTATGTGGTTGATATACTGGGGATACGATTGTTTTTTTTTGGTTTGTTTTATTTTCAAATTTTTATACCTTTAGTTGTTATTATGATTTCTTTACTAGATCATCAAAGTTGTACATAAGATATTGTTGGTTTGTAGTTAAAGATATATATATATATTTCTTTTTTCTTTTATTTTCTTTACAGTTGGGCGTAGCGTAATATATGCTTGAAAAAATTACCACAATTTTGATGCAAAAAACACAAATTACTACGAGATTATTAATTCAAACATTACTTTATATCTATTAAGACTACGATGATTAAATAATCATTCCCTTTGTTCTGCAGAAATAACACTTAAACATTGGAATTCATCCGAATATGATGCTTTCCATAATCTTATTTTCCCATCATCACCTGAGCTACTTAGAATAGTACCAGTTAAATTCCATGAAACTGACCAAACTTCACCTTTATGATCATCATGTTCACTTAATAATTCAACGTTAACCTCTACGTCTGGTGTTTTCTTATTACTTGAGCCATCAATGTCCATATCTTCATCAACTTCATCTGTTTCATCTTCTTCAAAATCTATAT
>JAJMKZ010000029.1:0-23188 GCA_030564005.1 Ruyongia tratensis | reverse complement strand
TTGGTATCTCTTATAGTTCAAACCCAACTACTCAAGATGATTTCGATATCTGGTACGATGGTACACATAATGTTACCTCAGAATTACATATTGGTCATACTTGTTTCTATATGCCAGATTCTCCATCAAACATTAATGAAGGTGATGTTGCTACCATCCAAGTCATTTACCAAAACGATGATAGTGAGACTGAAACAAATTCAGATGGTTCCCCAGTTGAAAATTCAGCTAATGAAACTTACTATTTCTGTTCTGATATTGTCTTTGTTGAAGAATCAGTCTTTGATTTAACTGATTATTCATATGCATGTTTTAATGCTACTAATGATGATTATTATGAAGTTTCCTCAGTTGATACCAACACTGCTGATGCTACTTATAACACTGAAGTTCAAGCCACTGCTTCAGCCTTATCTGCCTCAGCTGCTTCTGCTTCATCTGCTTCTGCTGCTTCTGCTTCTTCTGCTTCTTCTGCTTCTTCTTCATCATCTTCATCATCTTCATCATCTTCATCATCTTCTTCATCTTCTTCATCTTCATCATCTGCTGCTGCTGCTTTATTCGCCAGCCCAGCTGTTGGTGCTGTTGGTATCGTTGCTTTTATTGCTGGTTTATTATAATCTGTTTGATTACAATATTATTAAAACTTCAATTACTTACCACAAAACCAAAACTATTAACTTAATTAATTGAATTATGACATGATCTTAATGAATAATAATAAAATAACTCTTTTTACTTACTTTTTATATATGAATTTAAATTTAGTTGAATCTTCTTTCTTTCTTTCTTTCTTTCTTTCTTTCTAATCTTCACATAATTCACTTTATAAAAAAAAAAGCTTCTTTTTTGTTCCTTTTTCTTCTTAGTTATCAATTTTCTTTATATTGAAAAGTTAATGATTCCATTTGTAATTATTATTGAGTGTGTGTATTATATTCTAAATTATATTAAATATTGATTACTAAATTTATTAACTTTTAAAAAAAAAAAAAACATCCAGACACCAAACGAATTTCTAAAATTTTGCTATCACCAAAAAAAAAAAAAAGTTTAAAACAACAAATCATTTATCTTTTTCTCCATATTTATTTATAAGTTAATTTAAAAAAAAAAAAAATCTCAAATCAACTATTAACTATATATATTTTACTACAAATTACTGACTACATTATCATATATCACAAATCTATTGAAAATGACTCCGAATGAAAACTCTTCTTTACCCTCTAAAGATTCATATAAATCAAGATCAAAAATAAAAAAGATAAGGATCATCACAGTATTGACATCAACATTTACTTTAATAATTATTTATTTTATCTTTAATCAATTTAATATATTTAATAATGGTTCAATATCAAACATACCTATTTATATCAAAGACATAATAGTACAACAAAAACCTTTACCAATACTTGATCATTTACCTATTATTAAACAACCAAATCAAATTAATAAGGATAAAAAGGGTCAAGAAATTTTAAATTCATTTTCTTTAAAACATATTTTTCATCATAGTACAAATACATTAAATGAAAATCATTTAAGATTAGATATTACACCTACATTTCTAAAGAAAAATGATATCTATTTAAACAATTATGAATATGATGAATCAGATGATTGGCCAGAAAAATATCATGGTAAATCACCTTGGTCAATAAATTTACCTTTAAAATTAAATACAATAAAAATGACAAGATTATCTGATAGAGATCCTAATTCAATAGAAAATTATTTAGAATATGCAAGAACTCATGGTTCAGAAGAAACAAAGAAAATTCATCTTGATTGGTCTGATGATGATGTTCTTGCACCAAATATTACAGATAAAGAAACAGTTATGTCTTTAGCACTAATGTCATCAAATGCATATGTTAGAACACCAGGTACTGGTGATTGGAGAGATGTAAATTTATTTAATAAATCATTGGGTCATGGTTGGAATGGTACAGGTGTTAGAGGTCATGTCTTTGTAAATCATGATAAATCAATTGCAGTTATTTCTTTTAAAGGTACAAGTGCTCGTTATTTAACAAGTCCAGGTGAAGATGAAACTGTTGAAGAAGATAAAATTAATGATAATTTATTATTTTCTTGTTGTTGTGCAAGAGTTAGTTATATGTGGCAAACAGTTTGTGATTGTTATAAATCAAAATATACTTGTGATCAAAAATGTTTAGAGAAAGAATTATATAAAAAGGATAAATATTATCAAGCAGTTTTAGACGTTTATAAAAATGTTACTGAATTATATCCTGATTCAAGTATTTGGGTAACTGGTCATTCATTAGGTGGTGCATTAGCTAGTTTATTAGGTAGAACTTTTGGATTACCAGCTGTTTCTTTTGAAGCACCTGGTGAATTATTAGCAACAAAAAGGTTACATTTACCAATGCCACCAGGTTTACCAAGTTATATGGAAGGTATTTGGCATTTTGGTCATACAGCTGATCCAATTTTTATGGGTGTTTGTAATGGTGCTTCTTCATCATGTTCAGCTTATGGTTATGCAATGGAAACTCAATGTCATTCTGGTAAACAATGTGTTTATGATGTTGTTACAGATAAAGGATGGCATGTAAATATGTTAAATCATAGAATTCATACAGTTATTGATGGAATTATTGATGTCTATAATGAAACTGCTAAATGTATTGAAGTTCCACCTTGTCGTGATTGTTTTGATTGGAACTTTGTTTCTGATGAACCTGAAAGAAAGAAGAAGAAGGAATCTAGTACAACTACTCTTGTTCAGCCAACTCATACTAAAGAACCAGAATGTAAGCAAAGAACTTGGTATGGTAGATGTATTGAATATGGTGATGGCGGTGATGATGGGGAAGAAGAAGTAGAAGTTGATGAAATCCAAAACTAAATCAACTATTTTTAAGAACTAATACTATTAAAGTGGAAGTACATAATGACATCAGGGGGTATATCAAGGTCATATTATAAATTATTTATAAATAACATCATATCAATCATAGAAGGGTTTAGAAAAACTCTTTATCATTTTTTAACTATTTTTAATTCTTAATTTTTTTTTTAAAAAAATTTATTTCTATTTTTGTTTGTCTTCTTTCATTAAACTATATCATATCTATAAATCTAATATGTAGGGAAATTTGTTTTCAATATATATCTCATTCAATAAATAAAAGCAACCAAGTAGTCTAAAAACCTTTCTATACTATCAAAAAAAAATAAAAATGACAGATTGAAAAGCTTTCCGGACATATTCTGACAAAGAAACCAAAAAAATAAATGGACGAGTCCGGAGTCGAACCGGAGACCTTTCGCATGCTAAGCGAACGCGCTACCAACTACGCCACACGCCCTTTTCTATATTTGAATTTTTCAGATGTTTTTCACACTTTAGTTTAGCGGTTAAAGTCACGTGATGTTTGAAGAAGAAAAAAAAAATTTTTCTATTATGAGATGAGCTAAACAAAAAAAAAAACTTTTCTCTATTAGTACTTTAAACAAAATAGGAACCTAAAGGTAAAGTTAATATGACTACTAAAAGAGTTAAAGAATCAGATTCTTCAACCTTTTCAAAGGGTGCAACAAAAAAGATAAAGACCGATGATTCCACATCATCAATAAATAAATTATCAAAAGAATATATTAAAACAACAAGTTCAAAAGTTGTTACAGATGAAACAAAGAATATTAATTTAAAATTACTAAAAGAATTAATTTCACTTTATGATCCATTATTACTTAAAGTTGAAACAGAGAAAGGTTTAAATAAATATGAACCAATTATTAGATTATTAAATCTAGAATTATTTAAAATTTTTGAAAAAATTTATGATTGGAAATTAATTATTAAAATTAAATCAATTAAAAGTGAATATGAATTATTTAAATTTAATTTATTATTCTTTTTAGAAAATATTAAATTTGATTGTTCTTTAATTTTAGATAATCTTGATATTTATATGAAACTATTAAAATTTGAAAGTTTAAATCATAAAGAACCTTATTTCCCAACAAAAACATATAAATCATTAATAAATTCTTTATTAAAAAGTTTAAATGGTGAAGATATTAATGATGGTACAAATTCAAGTATATTAATTCAAGAATTTAAAGAACAATATTTTAAAAAATATCAAGATTTACAGTTTTATTTTATTAATGAATTAGATATTGAAAATTTAGATAAAAATAATCAAGAAATTTTTTCAAAATTTTTAACAATAATGAATCAAAAATTACAAATTAAAAATAATCAACAAGAAGAAGAAATTGAAGAACCAATTACATATGTTAAAAATTTACCAAATATTGTATTTAATTTTAATCATTTTCAAAATGAATTTGAAAAAAAATGGTTATTCTTTTTAACAAATTTTAAATTAACAATTAATCAATATAAATTAGTTTTAACAATTTTACATAAAAGAATTATTCCATATTTTAAAAAGGCAACAAATTTAATGGATTTTTTAAGTGATTCATATGATATTGGAGGAATTATTTCAATTTTATCATTAAATGGTTTATTTGAATTAATTAAAAATTATAATTTAGATTATCCACAATTTTATTTAAAATTATATTCATTATTTGATAAAGATTTATTTCATTTAAGATATAGATCAAGATTTTTAAGATTAACTGATTTATTTTTAAGTTCAACACATTTACCATCATCATTAATTGCATCATTTATTAAAAAAATGGCAAGATTATGTATTAATAGTCCTCCATCAGCTATTGTTATTGTTATTCCATTTGTTTATAATTTATTAAAGAGACATCCAAGTTGTATGATTTTATTACAAAATAATTTAGAAGAAAATGATGATGAAAAATATTTAGATCCATTTAATAATGAAGAAATTGATCCATTAAAGACTGAGGCAATCAAAAGTTCCTTATGGGAATTAGAAACTTTACAAACACATTACCATCCAAACGTTGCTACATTAGCTAAGATCTTCAGTCAACCATTTAGAAAACAGAGTTATAATATGGAAGATTTCTTAGATTGGACATATAATTCATTAATTGAAGCAGAAAATAGTAGAAGACTAAAGGAAGAAGTAGCACTTGAATTTGAGACTTTTGATACAGTTTTAGGTGACTATGTTAAGAACTGGGAATGGTAATAATAGACTAACGCATTACCGGTACCATATAATACAATATTTACTACAAATAAATTGAAATAAATTAATTTTGGAGAAATTTACTATAAGTTTTGTAGTGTCCAAACCGATTTCAGCATTTTTTTTTTTTTCTTTTCGAAGTTTTATTTCAACGAATTAAAAAAAAGAACCAAATAAATTTAAAACTACTTATAAAAACAACGAATTAAATTAAAAGAAAGAATGGGTTCAAGTGCTTCTAAACCAAGTGAAACCAAAGTCTTCACTCCACAAACCCCAGTTGAGTTCAGCAACCAGTTGATTTCTCAATTGGACAGTTCTGTTGAAACCGATTACACAAGATCACAATATACAGAAACATATATTGAAGAACAAGTTAATAAAAGATTAAATGAATTATTAATGGAATCAAGTAAGAAATTTGATCAAAAACTTATTGAATCACAATTAAAGGAAGAATTAGCTAAGGATAAAGATATATCAAGTAAGAAGTTAGATTCCAAAATTGAAGATTTAAAGAAAGTTTTAAATCAAAAGAATAATAAATTTATTAAAATAAGTGATGAAGTTATAAAATCAAAAGAAACTATTGTTGATTGTTTAGTTAAAAATAAAGATAAACCATTAAATTGTTGGGACGAAGTTAAAGGTTTTGAAAAACTAGTTAATGAATTAAAATAATATTCAAACAAAAAAAAAGAGGGAGAGAGAGATACTAGAGATAAACTACTGGTCAATTTAGAAAACAAATTATATAATAATGATTACTTTATATTGTTAAAATTTACACATTAATATAAAAAAAAAAAATTAGTTGTAGAAAAGTTTTATTTATTGTGAATGTTATTTTTCTAATATACAAACTTAATCCATACCAAAACCTTTATAGATTAAAATTAAAGCACTATCACCTTCACCACCACCAGCTAAACTTTCAATTTTTTCTTTATCAACAATTGAAACTTTATCATCATTAAACTTATACCATTTATCATCATCATATTGATCTTTAACATAACTTTGATAATGACCAGAATCAGCAGATGAACCTTGATGAGTAATAACAGAATCTAAATTATATAAAGAAGATAAATTTTCACCATTTGATTTAAATTGATCAATTTCTGGGAAATTTTTAATAATATCATTATTAAAATTAATTAATTGATTTTTGAAAAATTCTTCATCATTTTTAAAAGATTTAAATTCATTATTTTCTAAATTAATTGAATCTTTATTATTAATTTTTTTAAATTTTTTATATTCAAATTCTTTATTTAATTTTTCATTTTCTAATTGATTTATTTTAGAATTGATTTTTGTTTTTTTTTCAAAATATGATGTTTCACCATCATCAGATTCATTATTACAAAGATCAATCAAATCTAATTTAAATGGAAATTGAACTTTTCTTAAAATTTTTGAATTTTTATTAATTGATTTTTTCCAATAAAATCTAATAAATTTAATAATTAAAATTGAAGGTAATTTAATAATTTTTTTAATAACTTTATAATCACAATCACTATTTAATTTTTCGCTAAATTTTGTTATAATTTCATTATTCATTGAATTAATTAATTCATTTTTTAAAAAATTTGTTTGAGAATTAATATGACATTGTAAATTTAAATTAATATTAATTGAATTACTAAAATCTGATTCATCCATTAAATTTTTAAAATTATTTTTAAATTTAATTTCAAAATTTGAAATAAATTTATCATTAAAAGTTTTATTTAAACTTAATAATAATTGAGTTAATAATTCTTCAGCATCTTGTTGTTTATATCTACCAAATTCATCTTTTTCATTAAATTGAGGATAGAGATATCTTAAACTTGTAATTAAATTTGAAGGATTAATTGATAAATGAATATTTTTATCATTATTTGATTGTAAATCTTTAAAAATTCTTTTTAATTGTAAAACTAAATGATCATTAGTACCAATTTCACCAAATCTTTCATAATTAATTAAATAATTTTTTAAAAAATTTAAATTTAATAAAGATTGTAAAACAGAATTTAAATAACAAGTATTACCTAAATTAATTAAACCACAAGGTAAATTTGTTAATTTTTCTTCTAAATCTTTATTTGATAAATCTTCTAAAAATATTAATTCTTCTTTTGGTTTTTCAGGTAAATTCAAATCAGGAGTACCTAAAACCATTATTATTTGATTATTTTTTAAATTTAAAGAATTTATAATTGAATCATTTGATAATTGACCACTCTTTAATAAAATTTTTTGACGATCAATTGGAATCTTTGTTAAAGATTGAATTTTTGATTTAAATTGTAAACCAGTATCAAAAGGTTCCAATTCTATAGGATAAGATTTCCCAGAGTTTTTGATAGTGACATTGATCTTTGACATTTCTACCTAACTTCTAAAGTTGTTTTTGTTGTATTAAAGTTATAAATTTGCCACCAGAATATAAAAAAAGAACAACAACAACAACAACAACAACAAAAAAAAAATAAGGTCACGTGCAAATTAATAATCACGTGATGGAAAACAAATGGGCGACATGATAATGACGTATTCAAAAATTTGGGCTACACGTTATTTTAATTTTAAAAAAAAAAAAAAAAAAAAAAGAAATCCCTAAAAAAAATTGTATAAAAACGATTGAAAGAAACCAGTTAAATTAATATAGATCAAAGTGGGAAAATCTTTAGAGATGAATCTTGGAACAGATGCTGAAGAGTTTGAAGAGAATGATATCGTACCGCTGGACGATCTGATAGTTGTTCCCAAACCAAAACAAAAATTAAACACAAAACCAATTGGGCTGAACTTAGATGACCATAATGATGGTAATATGAATCATCTCTTATTAACAGACCCAAGATTAGAAGATAATATTGAAACTCAGAATAAAAATGTAAATATTACAACAACTACAACTAATAAAGTAACAAAATCTATACCCATATCACCTTCAATCAAAATCATTTCAACTGCTAAAAAACCAAAAAGATTTAGACCATGTAATTCATGTAGAAGAAGAAAGATTAAATGTACTTTATTACCAACTGCGAATATTTGTAATCAGTGTTTAAAAAGAAACATTGATTGTTCCTTTAATGAAATATCAATTATTAATGATTTATCAACAAATTCAAACCTTACAATAAATACTAATACCATTACAGATTCAACAATAAATAAAGATTTAAATTTAACTTCAAATATTAAAATTTGTGATTGTTGTCATTTTAGAAGAACTAAATGTATTATTAAAGATTCAAATTGTATTGAATGTCAAATTAATTGTTTGGATTGTACTTTTTTAGATAATATCAATATTAATAATAATAATAACAGTTCAATTAAATTTAATTTACCATTAAATAATTTTATGAATGATAATCAAGATTTGAATGATTTTTATAATCAAAGATTTAAATCAATTAAAATTTTACCTTATAATCAATTAATTAATAATTCTTTCCAAATTAATAAAGATTTAATTTTATTTCAACCTCAAACTCAAACTCAAAATAATATTATAAATAATAACCAAATTATTGAATTTATTAATGATAATGAAGAACAATTATCATTATCAAATTATCAATTAAATTTAATTGAAAATGTTATTCATCCTCTAAATTTAAAATTATTAAATATATTTGAAAATAATTTCTTAAATTATTTACCAATTATTAAAATTATTAATTATGATATTAATAATTCAATTTCAAATCCTTTATTATTAATTTCAATTTATTTACATTCATTAAATTTCCTTAATAATGATGATAATGAAGAACAATATAATGAAATGATTATTAAATTAGAAAAATATTCAATAATATTAATAAAAACTTTATCAATTAATGACTTAAAAACTTCAACTTTAAAAGGTTTAATCTTATTATTAAACTATGATTATTTAACAACAAAAATAATAATTAATAATGATATTAAAAATTTAATTTTTTATAAAATTTTTTATATTTTTGAAAATTTAAAATTAGATAATTATAATATTAATATTAATTTAAATACAAATTTAAATACAAATTTAAAATTAATTAATTATTCAATTAAAATTATTGATAAATTAAATTCTTTAATTGAATTTAAAACTTCAAAAACAATTGATTTAATTTTAGATGAAATTAATTTAAATGATTTTAATAATTTAATTAATAAAGATCAAAATAGAGAAAATTCAAATCAATTTAATTCACCAATTTCAATAATATCACCATCATCATCATCATCATCATCATCATCAATTTTAACAAATAATTATCCAACACCGAATGATTCAGAATTATTAACGAATCATCAAACATTTTTAAATCTATTAGATTTAATACCAATAATTGATGATATTTTATTAACAATTAATAATAATATTTCAATTAAATTTGATAATTTTGAAAAACTATTTGAAAAAACAATTTTATTATTAAATAAATATGAAAATAAATTATTAAATTTTAATATTATTGATTTAAAAACTTTAATAATTAAAGAATCAATTAATTTAATGATTTTTAAAAGAATATTTAATTTTATTTTAATTAATTCAATTTCAAACTTTGAATTTCAAAATAAATTTATTGAAATTTTATTAATTAATTTTTCAAATAAAGTTAAACAATTTATTGAAATTTTAAAATTAATTCAATTACCATTTAATAATTCTAATAATTATAATAAAGTTTTTTGGTATGGATTTACTGATAAATTTTTAATTCAAATTGGTTGTTTAATTGATTTAAGTATTAAAATTATTAAAAAATATAAAATTTATAATAATCAAAATATTTATGATAATGAAATTAATGATGATGAAATGTATGATGAAGATGAGCAATTAGATGAAGGTATTAAAGAATCTTCAATTAATGATGATAATTTGTATGATTTAAAAGATTTAAAATTATTATACATTAATTATAGAAATCAATTATTTTTAATTAATTCAAATTTTAGACCTGCAAAAATTGCATTAAATTATTTAGATATATTAGTTAAAATTTAGATTTATTTATATTAGTTATGTTAGACAAAAGTGGATATTATTACTATGTTATTTATTAAAAGTAATTGATTAAATGGGGGGGAGAATATGAATTATATAGAAAGGAACAATGAATATTTTAAACTAAAAATGTAAAATAAAACTTTATTTCTTGATAACATTTAAATTTAAACCCCAAATTTCATTATTAATACCATATTTTTTAAATATAAAAGATTCATAATTTTCATTATTATTTGATTCAATAAATTTAAAATCTTTTTGTTTTAAAATTTTTTTTAAATCATAATCAATTGATAAACAATTAATAATTAAAATAATTTTATTACAATTTTTATTATTTTTTAAATTAATTTCATTTGATCTAATTTTACACCATTCAATTAAATCTTCAAAAATTCCTGATTTAAAATAAACTTTTCTAATACCAAAACCAGTAATTTCAAATATTGATTTTTCATTATTAAAATTTTTTAATTTTAATGAAATACATGAAATTGGTGTATCTCTATAAATAATAACATTAGTATTTTTTAAAATTTCTTCATCACCATTTTGTGTTTCAATAAATTTTTTTAAATCTAGACCAAATATATCTTTATTATTATCTAAAATTTTATCAGCTTTTTCTTTTAAATAATCATTTGGCCTTGTTAAAATTTTAATTAAAATCATTGTAAATGAAATTGTTAAAATTAGAATATTGAAAAGTATATCTTTATTTTTCCAAATTAAATCAAACCCACCTTTTTTATAAATCCAATTTAATCTATAATAACTAAAGATTGATAAAAATAATAAAATTATTGAAAGAGTATTATGATGATTAATAATATATTTATTTATAAGAGAAGAATTTTGTCTTTTATAATCAATGTTTAGATTAAGGACAGCATTAGCTAATTCTGGAGTTAATTTTGAACTATAGATAGTTGGAGGAGCATTGACGTCTAGTGGTTTATCTAGATCACTTTCTTTCTGTACAACTGACATCTTCTTTAATTAAATAAATATAAAAAAGAATATAAATTTTTTTATGATATGATATTGTTACCTTTTTATAAATTTTTTGATGCTTTTTTTCTTTCTAATTTTTTTTTTTTAAACCCACGTTTTTGGTGTTTGGATTTTTTTTGAGGTATCTTTTTAGATTTCAAAATGAATTTTTAACTGTTGGATTTAATGGGCAAATATTAGGTTGATATTATGTTAATGTTAGTTATTATATTGCTGCTAATCCTGGCTTTACAACAATACCAATTTTAACCTGTTTCAAAGTTGTTAAAAATTTCCACTGAATTTTATCGATTTAACAAAAAATTGAAATTCTACAGTGGGTATGATTACTGAATTAAAAAAAAAAAAAAAAAGTGGATTTTCAGAATTGAAAGTTTGCAAATGATTGTATAATCGTATTCTTACAGTTTACAAATATTTAATTAGTTTTTAAATATCTTTACTAGAACATTTATTTTTATTGAGTTTAAATTTGCACCATAGAAATCTAAGCAACATTCCGGTTAAATAAAAAATTCATTAATATACTATCGGCTAAATTAAAAAAACCAATAATACAATAAACTTCAAAATGAAAATTTTTTTATTAAAAGATCAGTTATTTATATTAATACCCTTGTTTTGCTTAAATAAATTATGATGAGTGAATCCGAAGAATAGAATTATAATTTGAAAAACTGGGTACATATTTTATGTGATGTTCTTTAATTATTTAATTATGTTAGGTCTATGTCTTTATGTCTTTATTGCCCAATACTTAATACTGTTTAATGTTTATACTAGAACTTTCAAGTCATAGTAGATATTTTATGCTAGTAATTAAAGTAGTAGTAGTAGATCAAAGTTTATTACTTTAAAGAGATATAAACAAATCAAAATTCACTATGAGCATATGTTATTACACTTAAAAATAAGCCTGATCTGTCATCTTAACTATAGTTAATTTATAAAGATGGCAGAAGAATTTAGTTAACGCTTTCAAATTTTTTTTTTGTAGTTTAAAGACTTTAACTTAAACATCAACTTTAACATCAGCTTTAACTTTAACTTTAACTTCAACATCTATAATTTTACATTAAATACAGGGTAAAATAACTAACTATATAATTTAATTAAAAAGACTCATTTTTTCTTTTTTTTCTATGAGATTTTTTGGGAATTTTTTTGTATGTGGAAAAACTTTTTCAATTTTAAAGCAAAAAACTAGAGAGTAAAGAAAGTAGTTATATAGTAACAGTAACAGTAACAAGAACAAGAACAACATAATATTCAAACTATACATCTCTTTTCTTTTTCGCTTTCCCTTTTTCTTTTTCTCGTTTGTAATTTCCTATAATGTTACCTATAACAAAAGTGAAAAGTTTTTTTTAACAAAAGAAATTATAGTTTAGAGTAAAAAAAAAAAAAAGTGAGTAGTTGAGAGTATTGAGAGGAAAGTACTAGAAGTACTAGAATTGTTAACCAATAAAATAAATTAATTATGTCATACTACTATTTAAAAATATTCAAATATCCATTTAACGTAAACGGTTTAATTAAAATTTCTTTTTTAACTATAGGATTTATGTGTTGAAAGTTAAAACAGATCTGAAACTAGTAAATAGTTGTTACTTACATCAAAAAAAAAAGGAAGTAGAACTAATTAGTAACCACCAAATAATAAACACCAACAGTAATAGTAACAAACAACCACCACCACCCACTACTACTGCCTCCTATTCAAACAAACAATATAAAGAACCAAGAAAAATCTCACAACATATATTAACCCCTTTCGGAAATTTCCTCTTTGGGCCTTAATTAATAACATCGATTTTCTTCAAAAAAAAAAAAAAAAAAAAAAAAAAAAAAAAAAAAAAAAAAAAAAAAAAAAAAAAAAAAAAAAAAAAAAAAAAAAAAAAAAAAAAAAAAAAATAAAAATAAAAATAAAAATTTTATCCTATTTAAACTCAAAGATTCGCCCCCCTTAAAAAATTTGCAACAGTAACAAATTCAACAACAACAAGAACTACACTCCTTTTAAAGAAATTACAGCAGTCTAACTTTCCAACTATTAGTCTTTCCTTACTGTCTGAAGCGCTCTATCTCTTATATATTATTTATTAAAAGTACACTCTCCTTAACTACAAAATCTTTTAATTTTATTTCCATTTATTTTATTATTTACTTTTCATCTCTTTTAAGTGCTTAAAATATGAAATACTCTTACTCTTTATTGGCTCTTTCAGCTATCGCCTTAGCTGCTCCTCAACATGTTCACCACCTTCACAAGCGTGCTGTCGTTGTTGTCACTGAAACTCAAGTCAACTATGTCGACATCAACGGTAACCCAATCACTACCGCCACCTCAACTTCAACTACTTCAACTCAAGAAGAACAAACCACTACTTCAACTCAAGAAGAACAAACTACTACTTCAACTTCTCCATTATCTGTTGTTGACAAGGCCGCTGAAACTACTACTTTATCTCCTTCTTCAACTTCAACTACTTCAACTACTTCAACTACTTCAAGTTCAAGCTCAAGTTCAAGTTCTACCCAAACTACTTCAAGTTCAACTGTTAAAACTTCAACTTCAACTTCAACTTCTTCTTCAGCTACCGCTACCGCTACTTCAACTAGTTCATCTTCTTCAGGTATCGATGGTGATTTAGCTGATTTCGAAAGTCCTACTGATGATTTTGAAGATGGTACAATTAAATGTTCAGAATTCCCATCTGGTAATGGTGTTATTGCCTTAGATTGGTTAGATTTTGGTGGTTGGGCTTCAGTTATGGATACTGATGGTAATACCGCTTCATCTTGTGAAGATGGTTATTATTGTTCTTATGCTTGTCAAGCTGGTATGTCAAAGACTCAATGGCCATCTGATCAACCAAGTAGTGGTATCTCAATTGGTGGTTTATTATGTAAAGATGGTTATTTATATAAATCTTCTTCAAGTTCTCATTTATGTGAATGGGGTGAAGAAACTTCTAATGCTGTTAATGAAGTTGATTCAGAAATTGCTCTTTGTCGTACTGATTATCCAGGTTCAGAAAATATGGTTGTTCCAACTTTAGTTAAAGCTGGTTCATCAAAACCAATCTCTGTTGTTGATGAAGATACTTATTTCAAATGGCAAGGTGGTTTAACTTCTGCTCAATACTATGTTAACAATGCAGGTGTTTCTGTTGAAGATGGTTGTATTTGGGGTACTAGTGGTTCAGGTATTGGTAATTGGGCTCCAGTTGTTTTAGGTGCTGGTTATACTAATGGTATTACTTATTTATCAATTATTCCAAATCCAAATAATGAAGATGCTCCAAACTATAATGTTAAAATCGTTGCCACTGATGGTTCTTCTGTTAATGGTGAATGTGTCTATGCTGATGGATCTTACTCTGGTGGATCTGATGGTTGTACCGTTTCTGTTACTAGTGGTTCAGCTAACTTTGTTTTCTATTAAACTTAGTTTTACCTCTTTTTGAAAAGTCTTTTACCATCATTAAATTTTAGCTATTTAATTAACTAAAATTCATCTTTTTTATACCATTCTTTAAACGTTTTATTTTTTTTGTGACATTCTTTTTTCTTTTTAAGAAGATTCATTTTATATCTTTTTACTTCTTTCTTAAAATGAATCCATATCAGTTCATCCAGTTTCAACAACATCCTTTTTTTTTTTGATTCTATATAAGCTATAGTTCATCAATCATTTATTTTTTCTTCAAACAAATGAATTGAAAGAAAAGAAAAAAAGTTATTTCATTATTTTTATACTGTTTTGTTAATTATAAATCATCTTTCATATCTTTGCTGCTATTTATTCTACTTTTTATATTTTTTTTTGTTGTTATTATGCTCTTTTATTCTATACCCCAGATGCTCTTTTTATATATACTTTATTAGATTTTTTTTTTATTATTATTCTTGAGAGAAGAGAATTGCCCCATTATTTGTTTTAAAAATTTAATGGATATTGCCCTTCTCTGTGTTTTGTCTATAACTGCTAAACGATTGTACAACCAGATTTACTTTAATGATGGTAAAGTTATTCTTTTAGCTAATTTTTTTAATATAAATTTTATGGTTTTTTAAAAATTTTTATTGTAGAAAATCAAAAAAAAAAAAAAAAAGAAAAAATCGCGTGCAAAAAAAAAACAAAAAAAAAAACACCTTAAAATAAGCTTAAATTTTTTTTGATTATATTGTTATAATTTTTCTATATTTTTGATATTTTAATTGTAAATTCTGTGTGTTTTTTTGTTTTTTTGTTTTTTGTTTTTGTTTTTATTGAATTTTAATTGATCAGTTATTAGATTGAAATTCAAATGATGGCGAAATTTCTGGTAGCTCGTCATAAAAGAAAATATCTATTATTTAAAGTTGTTGCCATTGTTATATTAATTCAAACGACATTATATTTTTATAAAAAGGATGAATATGATTTATACACAGATTTAAATACAAGTAATTACTTTAAAAACAACAACAACAACAACAATAACAATAACAATGATCAAGAATACTATGACAAATATGAAACTATAAATGGTGTTAAAGTAATAGATCCTAAACATATCAATAATAATAAACAATTTGAAATAAAATCATCAATTTATGAAATACCCAAAGAATTATTAAAGAATCCAATTACTTATGATTATGATCCAAGAAGAACTAATGGTATTTACTTTAATAAAATTAAAAATGAAATAAAGAAGATTAAAGATGAAAGTATAGATTTAAGTAATATTAAATTACCTTTTAGTTGGTATGATTGGATTGATATTTCAACTCATTTAAATAGTTTTATTGAACTACCATCAAATAAAAAATTCTCTTGTGAATCTATTGTTGTTAGACATTTTAATAAAACTCAAATCTTTGAATTAATGAATGATCCTGAAATTAATTTTAAACCGCCTTTAAATTCTTTATTCTATAATGAAACTTGGGATGATGATGATGAAATGGAAGAAGCAATGTATTGGTTTTATCAAAAATATAAAGATGAATTTTGTTTAAATGAAGATCCTAAAAATTTATATTCACCAGGTTTTAAAATCTTTGGTAATGAATTAATATCTGATATTGATATTAAAACTGTTCAATCAAAAACTTATCTTTATAATTCTGCTCCAATTCCAAATACTTTAGTATTTTTAACAAAAAATCAAGGTAATTTACAATTTGATACAATAATGGAAAATGAATCGGATAATTTTAATCCTTTAAAAGATTCAAATAGTTATAAATTTAATATTATTAATAGTGGATTATTAAATGATTTTATTAATGATGGCAATAATGAAAAACAAATAAATCCAATTAAAGAATATAATGATTTAATGAATCAATTAGAAAATAAAAAAATTTATTATGGTAAAGAAATTAATAAAGATTTAATTATTAATTATAATAATTATAAATTAAATTTAAATGAATCACAATTTGAAATTTTTCCATTTGAAATTATTAATAAACCAATTCTAACAAGACAAGATAAATTTTTTCATAATTCTTTGAATTATTCTTTAAATTTGAATGAATTTCAATTACCAAAATATTTACATGAAGCTTTAATAGTAACTGATAAAGAAATTCATGGTATTCATTATGATTGGAGATTTATTAATAGTCATTTAATTGACAATGAAATTTCAAGAAGAAGTTTATCAAAATTGTTAAAAAATTGGTTTCAATTTACTTCGAATGAAGGTTTAACAAGTTGGATATCTCATGGTAATTTATTATCTTATTATTATAGTGGTATGAATTTTCCTTGGGAAGATGATAATGATATTCAAATGCCAATTGAGGATTTTTTTAAATTAGCTCAAAAGTTTAATCAAAGTTTAATTATTGAAGATTCTTTTGATGGTAAATCTTTTGGTAGATATTATTTAGATATTACTTCAACAATAACTCATAGAACTTTAGGTAATTCAAATAATAGAATTGATGCAAGATTTATTGATATTGAAACAGGTCTTTTCATTGATATTACTGGATTAGCTGTCAGTAGTGGTCCATTAGATATGAGACATAGATTTGAATTTAAAGAAACTTTGAATAAATTAGGTGGTGAAAAATTTAAAGTTAAATTTAATGATCCAACATTAAATTATAAAATTTATGAAAATTTAAATGAAACTGAATGGAAAGAAATTAATAAAATTGATGTTGGTATTTATAATGCAATTAATAATATTGTTGAACCGAATGCTGTTGAATTAGCTGGTTATTCAGATTATCATTTAAATGTTAATCAAAGATATGAAATTCATAAAAGAATTAAATCTTATAATTGTCGTAATTTACATTTTGTTAAATTTGATGATATTTCACCATTAAGATTAACTTATTTTGAAAATTTACCAGTTTATATACCAAATAATTATACAAAATTAATTGGTCAAGAATATAGATCTCAACATTTATTAACGTCAGGATATGCTGGTTATACTTTTATACCGCAATTAAGAATTTGGTTTAATACAACAATTTTAGAATCAATGATTACAAAATATAATTTTAATAATGAAAATCAAATGAATTTAAAAATTGATGATAAAAATTATTTAACAAATAATGATATTATTAATATGTTAAAATCAAATAAAGAATTTTTAAATGAATATTCAAATACTTGGGAAAATTCCTTATTAAGAGAAAAGGAAAAAGAAATTATGTTATCAACAGAATTATCAAATCAACAAAAAGATGAAATTTTATCAAATTTAATGATTAATAAAAAACCAAATTTTGAGAGATTTATTGATTTTTTTATGTCAGATTATCAAAAATTACCATTAAATGTAAATTTTAAAAATATGAAAAAACAATTTGAAAATGAAATTAATAATAAAATAAATTATAATTATTTATTTAATGGTCAAAATTCTAAATTTAATTTTAATTCAATTAAAGGTGTTACTCCAATGAAAGATATTATTAATCAATTTCAAAAATCAAATGGTTTTAAAAATCCAGATTTGAAAGCAAATTTAGAACATTGGATAAAAAAAATTCAACATACTGAAGATTTAGATGAATTAATCTTATATGAAAATAAATTAAGAAATTTTATTGAAAAATTCCCAGATTTAGTAATTCAAGAGCAAGATTTATTTAAAGCTGCAACTAATAGAAAAGGATTAAGAAAATATATAAAAGCAGATGATGGTATTTTACTTAAACCTATAACAATAGAGAATAGTAAAACATTAAAAGAAAATTCATTCAATTTATAAAAAAAAAATACACAACTTCATGATAAAATGACATTAAAAAAAAAAACGCACAACAATAATAACTGTTAAACTCATCAATCAATCATATAGACACAAATGTTAATTTACGACACTGGTTTTGGTCTAGCCAATAGTTTTGGTTTTGGTTTAGGTGTTGTAGAATCATTATTTGTTGTTGATGGTCTAGTTAAAATTTTAGGTTTTGGTTTATCTGATGATTGTTCAGATTTTGGTTTTGAAGGTTTTGGTTTAGGCTTTGATTGTTTGGGCTTTGTTGATGCACTTGAAGGTGTAGAAGATGATGACGAGTCTGCACTTGTTGGTTTTGACTTTGGCTTCGGTTTACCTAATTGTGGTTCATTTTCTTTATTTGATGGAGATGCTTTTGATTTTTTAGCCAACTTAGGTTTTGTTGAAGAATCTTTAGTACTTGTATTTGGAGTTTCAGGAGTTGATGTTGCTGCTGCTGCTTCTGGTTTAGCTTTTGATTTTCTCTTTCTCTTTGGTTTATCAGTCTTTGAATCTGTAGGTTTAGAGTCTTTAACTTTTTCTTTTCTTTCACGCTTCTTTTTTTTCTTTTCTTGATCTTTAACATCTTTACTTGGTATTAATGATGATTCTGATCCTGTGTCTTTTTTCATTTTTCTAGTTCTAGTTCTTTTTCTCTTTTTCTTTTCTTTATCAGGTTTAGATTTAGATTTTTGATCTTCACTATTTCTTTTAGCTAATCTCTTTTCTAATTTCTTTTGTTGTTTCTTTAATTTCTTTTTTTCTTCTGGAGTTAGAGTAGCTTCCACTTTATTTGATAATAATAAATTATTTTGATTTGAACGAGTATTATCTAATGACAGGAATGTAAAATCTTCAGGAATTGGATTTTCTAATTCACCATTTAAGAATTTTGTAAAATATTGGAAACTCTTCAGATTATTCAGATTATTCAGATCATTCTTTTTTGTTTCTTTATCTGTATCTGTTGAAGGTGTATTTGATGAAAGGATTGTTTTTGAAGCAGGTATTGAAATTATTGGTTTTTTACTATCAATCATTGCTTGATTTAAACTAACATCAAATTTACATTTATAACCATCTTTATCATCTTTAAATTGATAATCTTTAAATTCTTCAATAAATTTTGGAATTGTTGTATTAGCTTTAAATTTTATATAAGCAGTTGAAAAGTTTGGTAATTTAAAAACAGCTTTATAATTACCTTGAACATAATACTTCATTAATATATCATCATTATATTTTTGAATTATCTCATTAAATTGATCTTCTGTAAGATTTGGAGGTAAGAGTCGAACAATTAATTTATGTAAAAAAGGCCTTATATTAGCATTCTTATTGTTATCATTATTATTGCAATTAACATTTGGATTATTACTTGTATTATTGTTATTATTTGTATTAGTGATTTGTGGTTGGCCAGGTTGAGGTTTCTTTAAAATCTTTTTCTTTAAGACACCACCTTGAGAGGCAGGTTTTTGTTGAGACTGTGAACCCTTTTGAGTGTTGGGTGTTCTTGGAGAAGCTATATTCATTCTTCTATCTCTTAGATGCTCTCTTTTGTTTAAAAGCTTAAAAGGTTCAATGTTGAGAAGAGTTTTTTTTGTTTGGGTTTTTTTTTTTCTTCCTCTCAAACAGATTTTTATAGTGAAGTTTGTAAAATTTAATTAGAGACTGTATTTTTGGGGAAGGGGAGTGTATGGTTTATATTGTAGTTAGTATGTGTATCTTTTATAGAGTGATTCAATAGTTTAAATCAGTGGAAAAAAAAAAGCAGTCAAAATATCAAAGATTTGAGGAATTGGATGAATTTACTGGTGAGTTTTACACTACAACAAAACAAAAAATGCTATACTAAGTCCTTTTTGAAGTAACAAAAGGCTGAAGTAGTTAGATTGTGATTATTACATACAATTATTTACTAATTATACAGCCATATCTTCTAAAAATCTCTCTAAATACGTAGAAATATAATTAAAATGAAGTTTTACAGTTTTTCTGAAAAGTAAAACTAAAGAAAAATATCAAAGAAAAAAACAAAACTTTTCATTTATTTATTTATTTATTTATTTAATTTCAAAAGATTTAACAAATATCGTACAAGTAAAAGCAATGGATTCTTGGGCATCAGAGGTGCAGAATCTATTCAGATCATCAGATGCAGCTAAAATAGCAATCTTTTTTGACCTAGACTTCTCAAATGGTGTCACAGTTGATAGAATTGCTTCATTACAATCTGTACTACAACCTTTTAATAACAATCAATTAGAATCATATGTTGAGAAATTAAACATCTTGAACAACGATTATTCATCATTAAATTCATTCATCGTTTCTTATCTTGCCTTAGCAAGAGATGTTGATCCAAATTCTTTACTTAACTCTCATGATTTAATTTTATCAGTTTTTAATGATTTAACAAGTATATTTTTAAATAATGATATTGGTGAAAATTTTACAAGTTTAGTATATAATTATTTCCATCTATATTTACCAATTTTTTATAGATTAGATAAAATATTAAATTTAGTTCCTGGTAAAGATTTTAAAAGATTGATCTTTATTAGTTCTTTATTATCAAGAATTTTTAATCATTTAAGATCTTCATTTGCATCAGCATTTAAAAAATCAATTATAATATTCATTGCTAATAAATTGAATCAAATATATTTCATTATTGATAATCCATTACTATGTTCAAATATCTTTGTTAATTTAAATCTTTTAAATTTAAAATTTTCAACTTATCCATTAGTTCAACAATATGAATATAGATTTATTCTTGGTAGATTCTATATGATAAAGAATCAATTAATCAAATCTTATGTTAATCTAAACCAAAGTTTTATAAAATTGAATAGAATTGATTCATCCCATCAACTGATAACACTTGAATATTTAATACCAATTTCTTTATTAGTTGGTAAAATTCCAAATTTATTAATAATATCAAAAATTCAAACAAATAACAATATAAAATTACAAAATAAATTTAATCAAATTTTAAATATTTATCAATCATTAATAACTTTTTTAGTTAATGGTCAATTTTATGAATTTCAAAAAAAAATTAATGAGAATGAAGAATATTTTAAATCAAAATATTTATTAATTTTATTAATTCAAAGATCAAGATTAATTTTATTTAGAAATTTATTAAAGAAAGTATATAAAATAATTGGTTCAAATAATAAAATTCCATATCAATTTATAAGATGTGCTTTAAGAAAATCAATATTTCCATCAAATTATGTTAAATCATCACAAATTTATGAATTAGTTGAACCAATTGATATAGACAATGATCAATTTATTGAAAATATTTGTTCATCATTAATTAATGAAGGTTATATGAAAGGTAATTTGTTTCCAAGATCGAAAGTTTTAGTATTATCAAAATCTAATCCATTTCCAAAGATATTTGATATCAATTATCAACTATATTTTTCAAGTAATCACGAAGAATGGATGAATAGATGAGAAAAAAAGTTGAATAAATAATGCAAATTATCAAATTGTACACTAAACCATACCAAATTCAACTGATTTGAACCCTGTAGCACCATTTTTGACCTCAATGTTTAACTTCACCAGCATCACCAGCATCACCAGAAGCGTTACCCTCAAACTGAACCCCTCCAAAAAAAAAAAAAAAAAAAAAAAAAAAAACTTGCATAAAAATTATAGAGAAGATATCAAAATACATCAACTTATTACTCAAAATTGAAAAAAAAAATAGAAAGAAAAAGAATATAAAAGCACATCCAATCATCATATAATTTAATACAAAATGCCAGAAAGAGGACCTGATGTGTGGCTTGAACAAGTGAAGAAGTGTGAAGCTCTTCCAGAAAACGATATGAAACAATTATGTGAATTAGTTAAAGAATTACTAATGGAAGAATCAAACATTCAACCAGTTCAAACACCTGTTACAGTTTGTGGTGATATTCATGGTCAATTCCATGATTTATTAGAACTATTTAGAATAAGTGGTAGTATTCCTGAAAATCATGTAAATTATATCTTTTTAGGTGATTATGTTGATAGAGGTTATTTCTCTTTAGAAACTTTTACTTTATTAATGTGTTTAAAGTTAAAATACCCAAATAGATTAACATTAGTTAGAGGTAATCATGAATCAAGACAAATTACACAAGTTTATGGGTTTTATGAAGAATGTTTAACTAAATATGGATCAACAACAGTTTGGAAATATTGTTGTCAAGTATTTGATTTTTTAACCTTAGCTGCAATTATTGATGGTAAAATTTTATGTGTTCATGGTGGTTTAAGTCCTGAAATTAGAATGTTAGATCAAATTAGAGTTTTATCAAGAGCTCAAGAAGTGCCTCATGAAGGTGGATTTTGTGATTTGGTTTGGAGTGATCCTGAAGAAGTTGATACTTGGCAAGTTAGTCCAAGAGGTGCTGGTTGGTTATTTGGTTCAAGAGTTGCTAGAGAATTTAATCATGTTAATAATTTACAACTAATAGCAAGAGCACATCAGTTGGTTATGGAGGGTTTTAAATATCATTTTGAAGAAAAAGATGTTGTAACAGTTTGGTCTGCACCAAATTATTGTTATAGATGTGGTAATGTTGCAAGTGTAATGAAAGTTGATTCAAATTTACAACCAAAATTTAAAATATTTAGTGCTGTACCTGATGATACAATAAAGGTTCAACAACCAAAATCAAATTCAAGAGGTGAATATTTCCTATGATTACTAATGAAAGTTAATGCTTGTTATACAAATAATATAAATAAAACCAAAAAAAAAAAAA
>JAJMKZ010000028.1:0-24661 GCA_030564005.1 Ruyongia tratensis | reverse complement strand
TAAGGGTCTCAATTCTGATGATGCCTGGTGCCAAAAGTGTTTTGTAGTCATTCTGTGGAAGCTAACATACGGTGTTGTATGCACTCATCTTTGCTCAAGTTGGTTTAAGATAAAACTAATTTGTTTAATTAAAAAAAGAGATAGAAAGGATTAATTAAAGTTAACTTTCAAACAAAAAATAGGAAAAAAAAAAAAAAAATTTTTTTGTAAACTCTCCTTTTACTTTTTTTCTTTTCCTTCTAGACCTCTGTCTAAATATAAATTTAAATATAAATTTAGGCAGGCGGTAAATTTTTCTTCTGCCTGGCTCTAGGCAGACTCAGCCTAAATTTAAATTTATATCTCGTTCAACTCGTTTAATTTAAAAATTTTTTTTTTGTTTCCGAAGCCGCCAGCAAAAAAACAAAATTTATTTTGATTTCCCAATAAAGAAATTATCATCAACTTACTACCACTTGTTGACAGATTGTAATGACAGGTCTGCTTCCTCTAGAGCTACAGGCTGCTGGCCATGACGGTGTGCTCACTGACACTGATGGCTCTCTGTTCATAAAACCGTCCAATGCCCAGGAGGCCAGCTTCTACCACGATCTACAGGCTCATAGTCTCACACATGGGGATGACTTTGATCTATCTGATTTCGCTCCTGTCTTTTTAGGAACTCTACAAACAGGTATACCAGGTACTCTAGATAAACAACAGATAGATAATTTAATGAAAACTTCAGGTGAAACTACATTGGATCTTGATAAGATTAAACTCAATGATAATAATAATAATAATAATAATAATGATAAGCAATATCTAGTATTACAGAATCTACTTCATGGATACAAAAAACCTTCAGTTCTAGATATAAAATTAGGATCTAAACTATTTGATCCAGAAATTACAACAATTGAAAAACAGGAAAGATTAACTAAAGTCTCAAAATCAACAACTTCAAGTGTTTTACACTTAAGAGTTTGTGGTATGAAAATATATATTGGAAATAATGACACTAATGACACTAATGATAATGATAATGATAATGATGATATGAATAATAATGACAACTTTAATGTAAAAAATACTATACCAGAACTTTCAAATTTTTTAAATCCAAAAATGGATCAATTTGTTTCTCAAGAATTAATCTCAAATCAAAAGTATTTATCTTTTAATAAATTCTTTGGTAGATCAATATCAATTCCATCAAATAAAAATTCTAAAATACATGAAAATGAAATGTTATTAATGTTTAATATCTTTTTCAATAATAAAACTATTGAATTAACAAAAATTCAAAAAAGATTAATGATTCAAAATTTTATTAATAGATTACAAGTATTATACAATGTTTTATTATCAAATGAATTAAGAATGTATTCTACAAGTTTATTATTTATCTTTGAAAATGATATTAAAAGATGGAATACTCAAAATAATAATGATCCTTTATTTAGATCTGATTATCATAATGATTCTGATAATGAAGATAATGAAGATAATAAAGATAATAATTCATTGCCACCGTTAAGTTCTTTAAATTTAATAGACTTTGCACATTCAAAATTTACACCCAAGTTAGGTTATGATGAAGATGTTATTATAGGTATTGAAAATTTATTGAATATTTTATCAAATTTAATAAAAACTATATAATCATTATTATTACTTAAAAACTTGATTCAGTTTCTGATATTTCTGATTCATTAAATTAAAAATCAAAATCATCACATTCTACTTTAACTTTATACTTTATAACTTTATAAACTCTTTCATATTCTAATATAGAACTCATAATATCCCTCAATTTTTTAAAATAATCAATTTTTATATTATCGTTAATCAAACAACAAGCACCATATTTATAAATGTAATATTTTGTCTTGATACATGGATTTTAATTCTTCTTTCAAATTCAATCCATGAACAAATGTGTGAAAATCAAAGTTAATTCTTTCATATCATAATCATCACCATATTGTAAATAAAGATTCAAATGTTGATAAAAATGGCATTATTACTTCATAATAAAATATTTGAATATCTATTCATTCTTCTCTTTATAGCTTTTCTATCCAATATTATTGAAATATCAGGTTGACCAAGAATATATTTACTATCAAATTCTAAACTAATTCCTAAAATTTCATTAAAATTTCTTCTGCTTCTTGAAGAATCATCATCATTTTCTTTTTCATCTTGATATTCCACAAATTTTGTATGATGATTATAATTATTGTTTGATGATCTATATTTATACCTATATCTGTACTTATAAATATTTAATGTACAATTATCATTAGATAACTTAAAAACAAAATTATCATTAAAAGGTGATTCATTTGGATTTGGATTTATCAATTGAGAATCATTAGAATAATATTTATGATTTAAATAAATTTTTGAAATTTCTTTATCTAAATCCAATCTTGAATTTCTAATAACTTTTACTTCAATCTCTTGTTCATTCTCTAATTCATTAATACACCAATTATTATGAAGTGTTATTTTAAAAATAGAGATTAATGATGTCTCGTTTATAGGTTCAATTGGATATAATTTAGTCTTACATTTATTCTCAATACCCTCTTCTCTTGTAATAATTTATCTTCTTTACTCTCATTTGTAATTAAATTCTTTGAATTATAATTATTCAAATTATTTGTATCTTGAATATCATCATTAGTATTATTCAAGATCTTGTTATGCATTAAACAATTATCAAGATTATTAAATTCACAATTCAGTGGATTTGTACATTGAGATTTTAAATGCTCAATATTGAAGTTTGAATGAACATTATCGCCTTTTCTAACAACATTTTCAAATTCTTCATTAGAAATATTTCTGAATGAACCAATAAAGTATTGATGGATCATAATATCTTGTGGCTTTGCGCTGGATTGGTTCTTAGAGCTAACGCTTAAACTTTATAATTTTACAATTAAAAAAAAAAAAAAAAAAAAAAAAAAAAAAAAAAAAACTTTGTTTAATGTCTTCATTCATATTTTTAAATAAAAGACTCATTAATCAACCATATCAGATCAAAGAGAAGAAAATTGTCATTCAAATATCAAATCAAGCTCTCTAATAATTCCGAATTATAATTTTGTGCACAGAACATTATTTTTTAAAAATTTCAGAAACAAAATCAAAAATTATAAAAGACACAAAGATCCTTTACAATAACAATACTACATATTCAATAAATCACAAAACTAAAATCAAAATAATTTATATATTAATTAAATTTAAAACCATCAAAAATTATAAATTTTAAAATTACAAATGAATTTATTCCAAAATCTTAGTAATTTTACCAATAGCAATGGTTTGACCTTGATCTCTTAAGGTAAATCTACCTAATGGTTGATAATCTTGGTATGTTTCCACACATACTGGTTCAGCAGCCTCTAAAACAGCAATAATCTTCATACCCTTCTTAGCAAATGCAGGTGGTTTTTTGGATTTTCTATTAGTACCCTTTTCTAATTTATGTAATAATTTAACAAATGTAACTTCTTCGATAGCAGTATGGACGTGCATAACACATGAGAAACCAGTAGACAAAATAGATTTTAATTCAACAATAGCGATTTGAGCTTCAAATTTAGTAGCTGTTTTAACTGGGGCCTTTGGTGATGATAAAACGAAACCATTTGAAATATCTTCTTCTTCAATACCTTTTAATTTGATTTTAACTTGTTCACCACAGAAAGCTTGATCAACTTCATTCTCAGTTTCATTATAAATTGTTAAAACTTCAACAGAAGTCTTGTTTGGCATTAATATTAAGCTGTTACCCTTTTTAACATGACCAGATTCAATTTTACCTTCAACAATAGTACCTAAGTCTTTCATTTTAGCTGAAACTGGTAACATAAATGGAGCATTGATATATCTGTTTAAGTGTTGCATGTTATCTAAGTATTCTAATAATGATGGACCAGTGTACCATGGACAATCTTTTGGATTAACACGATCTTTCAAACCAGCACCAGTGTAACCAGATACAGGCATAAATTGAACATCATTCTTTAAGTTATAACCAATACCCTTTAAGTATTGACCTAATTTAGTAGTACATTCATCATATCTTTCCTTTGACCAACCGACAGTTGTATCATCCATCTTGTTAACAACAACAATTAATTTGTTAACACCTTGAGTTTTAGCTAATAAAGCATGTTCTCTTGTTTGACCACCTTTTTCGAAACCAGTTTCATATTCACCCTTTCTTGCAGAAATAACTAAAATACCAACATCAGCTTGAGAAGCACCACCAATCATTTCAGAAACATACATCTTATGACCTGGAGCATCTAAGATAGTATAACGTCTCTTGTCAGTTTCAAAGTATGATTTACCAACTTCAATAGTTTTACCATCATTTCTTTCTTCTTTGTTAGTATCCATAATCCATGATAAATACCAACCTTGTCTACCAGCATCTTTAGCTTCTCTTTCGTATTTTTCAACAGTACGTTTATCAACAGTACCAGTTAAATATAATAAGTTACCACCCATTGTAGATTTACCAGCATCAACATGACCCATGAAGATAATAGAAACATGATCTTTACCACCATATAAATCATTAACAACTTCTTCATCAATTTCTTCTTCTTGTTCTTTAATAACTGCATCAGCAGCAACAGTAGTTGGTTCAGTCTTTTTGGCTTCTGGAGCTGGAGTAACTTCTTTCTTGGCTTCTGGAGCTGGTTTAGTTTCAACAGGAGCAGCAACTGGAGCTGGAGCTGAAGATTCTTCTTTGGTTTCAGTTGCTACAGGAGCTGGAGCAGCAACTGGAACTGGACTTTCTTCTTTAGGTTCTTCTTTAGCATCAACTTTAACTTCTTCTTTAGTTTCTTCTTTAGTTTCTTCTTTAGCTTCTGGTTTTGGCTCTTCAGTTTTTGGTTTACTGATACCAATCTTAATACCTGAACTTGGAGCTAATTTCAAAGTTTTCTTTACTACTGGTTTGTTCAAAGCAGCTTGTTGTTCAGCTTGTTGTTTGGTGAATTCTTCAAAAGATTGGGCAGCAGGTTGAGCAGCTGGTTGAGATTGTTGGTTGTAGTTATTGTTATAGTTGTTATTGTAGTTATTGTAGCCACCTCTGTTGTTATTGTAACCACCTCTGTTATTGTTATAACCACCTCTATTATTGTTATAACCACCTCTATTATTGTTATAACCTCCTCTATTGTTATTGTAACCTCCTCTGTTATTGTTGTAACCGCCTCTGTTGTTGTTGTTGTAGCCTTGGTTATAGTTTTGGTTGTAATTTGGATTATAGCTTTGGTTTTGATTGTATTGGTTATATTGGTTATATTGATTATATTGACCATAAGCTTGTTGTTGTTGGCCTGGAACAAATGCACCATTTGGTTGGAAAGATTGAACATTGCTGAAGTTATATTGACGTTTTGGTTGTTGTTGTTGTTGACCATTAGCATCGTTCAAAGATTGATTTTGAAGATCATTGGCCAAATTGTTGGCATCATAACCTTGAGGATTAGACATGTTACTAATTGAAACTAAGGTTTAGATTCTAATATCGAATGATTAAACCAAAATGGTGTTTCTTTTGAAATGATGAGCATGAATTTTTTAAAAATTTTCACCCATCCAAGAAATAGAATTTCACGTGATTAATCACGTGATTTGTTCAGGTGATCAATTTAGTCCTATAAATTACCGCTTTTGGCTTTTTCATATCTTCAAGCTCTTCTAAAGAGTTATATAAATTAATATGCGAAGAATTAAAAACTTTTATCTGGTTCTCATGTAATTGGATTTCTATCAGCTTTTTTAAAAGTTCAAATACAGCTGAACAAATAACAGGAAGAATAAATTATAATATCAGCTAACTACAGCGCTCAGTTTCTTTTAATATCTCAATACAATACCCTAGTTTAACAGTTAATTTGAGAACAAGTGAAATAAGGATCTGACTTCTCAATTCGAGATACCACAAAATTTTCAGTGTTTATGTAAGTACATCTGATGAAATATAATTATCATCTTCAAATGTTACAAAATATCGATATTTCAACCTGAGCGTCATAAATGTAAAGCACTTGTGTGTACTAGTGATCCTGTGATTACTAATTTACAAGAAGGGGTCTATTTCTGTACTGTGCCTATCATTGACAGATTGACAGCTATTAACAGTAGACGTTATGTAGTTTATGTAGCGTTGACTAACAATAGTATTTGACACTTGACAGTTCACATTTAGCACCCGGTTTAAATTTATTTTTACTAGAAGGTTCCATGTAAAAGAATTTCAATCCGTACAAGATTCTTCTATCTGGAGAAAAAAATAGGCAAAGTGTTAGGCAGAAGAGTTGGAAGTTTTAGGCAGAGGTGGCAAATTCTAGGCAGGAGAAGATAGAAGAATTTCAAAGAAGCAAAAAAATGGGCAGGATCAACCAACCCACAAAGTTAAAACATTTAACAAAGCAGCTATAAATAATAAACAATTTCCCAATTTTATTTAACAATTTCTTTCAATTCAATTAATTAATTAACTAGATTTCTATTACTTTTATAACACTTCCCAACTCAAAATTTCCCTTCAATTAACAATGGCTTACTATAGACCTTCTCTAAATGACTACTACTTAGGCCAACTTTTATTGGAACAACAAAGACAAGCAAACTCCACAAACTACCGTCGTCAGCAACAACAACAACAAGCTGCTGCCCAAGCTCAACAACGTAGAGCTGGTTACCGCCAACCTTACGATTCAAGACAACCTCAATACTACTACATACCAGCCAATTGGTCAGGTGAACAAGATGATGATGAAGAAGAAGATTTCAACCCATATTCATACCTTTTCCAAAATCCATCATCAAGACTTCAATATGCTAGAGGTCAACAACCAGATGACTCTCAAGTTACTTTTGCCAATCTAATAGGTCAATTGTTAGGTGGCCAAGATCAAACTACTGCTCCTCCAACTCAAGATATTGATGCTAATCCAAAATCAGAAGTTACTTCAGAGAAGAAAGAAAAGAAAGATGGTGAATTAGATGAAGATACAGCAATGGAAGAAGTTGTTGCTGAAAACTTAAAGTCAGAAGCTGCGGAAGAAGTTGCTAAAGTTGCTAGAGAATTGCATTTAGGTGAAAATCAACCAAATCCAGCTCCAGTTCTTTCCGCTCCAACCTCTGCTCCAAAGCATACATTACCTAAAACTCATTTAACTGTTACCTTTAAAGAGCCAGTTCCAAAGATTGAAGTCTCAAGTAGAAATGTCAAAGATGAATCATTACCATATTCACCTCAATTAAATGTATTTGAATCTGCATCAGAATATTCAGTTATTGTTGCTTTAGCAGGTGCTTCATTAAATGATTTAGATATTGATTTCCATCCTTCTACTAATGAATTGGTCATTAAGGGTCAAATTCCAAACTTGATGGATGTTTCTTTATTAAAACATGGAGAAATTAGAACAGGTTCTGTTGAAAGAAGAGTTAAATTCCCAACCTTACCAAAAATTGATGACGAAAAAATTAAGGCTAAGTACACCAATGGTTTATTACACATTAAAGTCCCAAAGAACTTAGAAGAAAGTGTCAAGAAACCAAAGAGAAAGGTTACAATCGAAGAAGTTCCAGATGAAGAATTAGAATATGAAAAGCATGGTGGTATTGTTGCTTAATTTCTTAATCTACACTCCTAGATTAATTTTTGTATATTAATGAATTAATGATCCTTTTAATATTTAGGAAAAAAAAAAAAAAAAAAACAATTTCTAAATCGTAGTTTTACATTATATAGTTAATGCTTACGGTATCAATTATCTATTGAAATTGACTATAAAAAGATTTGTGAAAATTATGTACTTGTTCTTATGATTGTTAGCAATGATTGCCAACCATGCTTCTCCAATAAAGCATAAGCATCTTCCAATTTATGTTCAGTTGCAATCTTAATAACTAATTTCTTTTCATCAGTATCAAGGATGTTTTGAGATAATAGATAAATTAATAAATGAAAATCAGAAAGTGCATAAATAACGTCATCAGAATCATGTGAATCAATTTTTAAATGTTTTTTCAATTCTATCAAACTTTGTGAGATACCAATATATTGTCTGTTTTCAATAGGGAATTTATTGGTTTTGAATAATGGATTGGATTCTTGTGGGAAACCATGACTTAATGTAACTAATAAATAATCAACAGGGAATGCAGGTTTAGCATTGACTTTAACTGGAATCTTATATTCATTAACTTTGTTATAAAAAATTTCAGGAACATATCTTTCATCATTAGTTTCGTTGATATATGCCATAGAAGGGTGTGTTGAACCTGTAATCATGTCAGCATCAACTAAGGCTTCAGCATTTTCAGATACTTGATATGATTGAATTTCAATTTCACCTTCTAAATTACCTGATATTACACATGTAACAAATTTTGATGAAAACTTTCCAGAGTCAGAGTATTTTGAATAATTTGGATACCTCTTTTGTAATTTGGCGCTCATTATAACTTCTAATGATGATAAGAAGAAAGAATCTTTATGTCTTTTACATAACACTGTACCATCACCATTTCCAGCATCTGTTAAGTCTGTAAATATTATACCAACTTTAGTCAAACCAGACAGTTTTGCAATTTCATTGACTTCTTTCTCATTTTCCATAGGTATATTCATAGTAAGACCATCATTTTCATCATGTTGTTCAGGTTCATAAATGGCTTCTACTACGGCCTTTATACCTAATGGAACTTTATCATACTTTTGATAATTACCATATAATATACCAATTCTTTGAGTACCAGTAGATCTCCAACTTTCAATGAATCTATTTACCAAATCAAAATTTGCAAATTCAACATGATCAACCATTCTAAATTCTTGTTGTTGTAACGTAATAGCAGAAGGTTGACATTTAGAACAAATACCTTTTGGCCAAGGTTCATGGCCAGCCGCACATTTTTTATTTATTTTGAAGTTTGATTCAGATAATGGAGCAATATATGATGAACCATTAGATTTATTTGTATTATGGTTGACTTCTTTCAGGTAAGCATGGAAAGAAGTATGTTTTATTGAATTTTCTTCTCTGTAACTCTTATCCCATGGAGGTAGTGGAGAACAATATTCACACATACCTTTATCACCATGTCTGCAAAGATTGCTTCTTGATCTTGGAATCAATCCAGTTTCTTTTTCTAATTCTTTATCAACTTGAAGTTCTTCTACCTTATTTGATTCTGAAACCTCCAATTTAGGAATTGATATGGATCCAGATATAGTGCTTTGTGAAACGTTTGATTGTGCAGGAGTATCCCTACTGTTTATATCATAATCAATAAATAACATTTCACCATTTTTGAACCCCAATTGATCAGGACTTTGACCACATAAAGTTATAATCGATTGAAATGGTCCATTTGGTTTATTGGAAACGCTTATAGATGAAGCATCTTTACCATTCAACTTCTTAGTTAATTCTTCAATGACGTTTAAAAAATCTGATGAAGAATCTGTGGCGATTCTCAACATCCCATCTCTTGATCTAAATCTTAATATCTAAAAAGCACAAGGAATCGTGTATTGTTAATATTTATAATTCTCTCTCTTGATTTTTTGATTTACATACAATATTTGCCATTCTAACTGGGTATACTATTAAAAGGTCCTTTTAACACGTTAAAGGTAGTGTAATAATCGTCTCTCTAGTTTGCCTCTGCGTTTTTTATTTTTTTTAAAAACAAATATTTCAGTCCGAAAACGGAATTACGCTATTAGGAATAATATGTATAACTTATGTATGTTCATTAAAGTAAAAACTATTTAAAAGCCATTAATATTATCGTTATCATCATCATTATCATCTTCTTCTTCGTCTTCATTATCACTCTCAAGAATGGCAGCAATCGAACCAGAGTTTAAAAAGTTTCTTATCAGATTAATAGTAGAAGTTGCACTTTCACCATTTCCAGATTCCAAAGTACTATTAGAATCAATATTATTATTTCTTTGATTAAAGTTTTTTATACTTTTATTAATTTTCAAAAAATCCTGAAGATCATCATCTTCATCTTCTGAAGAAGACTCAGACATATTATTTAAAAAGTTGTCAAAATTGTTGATTAATTGTTGGGGTAGTGTTAAAGTTCTACCCTCTTCTTCAGGTGTAGCATTTGAACTCAATAACAATTCTTCAATTTCATCACTTGTTGAAATACTATCTTTAGATTCACTTCTATCCAAGTTTGTTCCTCCTAACCCATTATCAACATTCACTTCTTCAAAATGTTCAATGTTATAATTGGTATTCAATCCATTCCCATCTCTCAATGACCTAATTTGCTTATTTATTTTGGTGCTATCAGTATTTGTATCTATAACAATATTGGTAGCATCTTCTGGTTTGATTAGTTTCAATTGGTTTGTATTGAAACTTTTACAATTATCACATTTCAAACCTAATATGTGATACTTTGTAGATGATTTCCCGTTACAGTCATTACATGAAATAACACATGTCCAATTGCAATATGGCTCAGGTAGTGGCTGATTCACTATTTCCATATCAAGAACTCTAAATTGAGCTTCCATATTAATCACAGTCTTCAAGCATGTTGGACATTTGTAACTATGTTTGACATGATCATCAAAGCAACTTTGATGGATTGTATGACCACAAGACATTGAAACAACAGGTTTTGTTGAAGTGAACATATAATCACCACAGATAGGACAGTCAGATTGGGTAGCTCCCTCTATACATTTATGATCATCCTGTAATTCAATTGCTAAACAGGCATTACAGCCTTTGCAATGGAAAAAATCTTGACCTAAACCTAAACCAAGACGGCAAATTCCACAATCATCACAATGGTAAATATCTTTATTCTCATCATCATCATATAGTTTACAAATTGAACAGAAATAAGCAGCAAATCTTATACCACAATTATCACAACTTTCTACTGGCTCTTGAATATTGAAACAACGTAAACACATTATATGTCTAGTTTGATTTCTAATAAACTTATGATCAGAAATCTCTTCATCATGACAAATTGGACAACCTACCCATTTTCTGCAAGAAGGGCATTCCATTTTACAGTTTCTTTGATAATGAGGACATCCAAATATATCGTTTTGATCATCATAGAATGAAGGGGTTCTATCTTCATCAGTCACTTCAACAACATCATCGCCCAAGTGAGTTATATTGCTGGTTTGTGTTTGACTTCTATGGCGGTTTTGTTGAACAGTTGTATGTGAAGCATTAGATGATGAGTGAGAACGATTGTTTGTATGGTTATGGTGGTGATGGTGATGATGGTGATGATGATGATGATGATGATGATGATGATGATGATGATGATGATTTGCATCGTTTTTTCTTTTTATATCAATGGACTGTTTAACTGTACCTTGATTATCAATTAATTTCAATTTATCATAGTGAGATCCCATCATCAATTTTAATACTAACCTATTCTTAACATCATCTGATATAGATTTGTTGTTTTTGATTTTGATTATAAGTTTTCTTAACAATTTTTCATCTTTGAAACCGTCAGTATTGTTTGAGTTAAAATTCTTTATTAGATCATGAAATTCATTATCAGCAGATTGATGGTTATCTTGCTTACCTTGTGGAATAATCACTTGATCTAATATAGGTATTTCTTTAGGCTCAAGAGCAGGTTTTATAAAAACGGGTTCTGTATTATCATTTCTTTCTATTTTGGTTGCATCATCTATCTCAATATCACTATCTACATCAATAGGATTGTCGATTGCTTCATCTATTGAGTTTTCCAAGACTGATCTAATAGTTTGGAACCTATCAAAGGCACTTTGTAAAGAAAGACCACTCTTTAGATCATCAATAAAAGCAGACATTTGTTCCCTTCTTCCTGTCCAAAAAGAATATATGCATTCATCCTGATCATCAGTGGCCATTGTTTATAGTTATCAAAGGAAAAGGCCAAGATGTATTTGTTTTTAATTGTAGAAAGACTTTGGGTGTGTTTATGCGTCTTCTTATTTTATCTTCATTTTTTTCCAGTTTTTTTTTTTATTATTTTCAAATTTTTAAAATTACGTCTAGCAAACTAATAATTAGTTGTGTTGTACTTAAAAGATCTACCAGATAACACTAACTCTTGACTAGGTATTATCGCAAACAGATTTAAAAGTTTATTAATAAATTAGTTCACAGATCAGCTTTTAAAATGGCTCTAAGTATTACCCAATTCATAGATATTGAAACTATTAAGAGTGACTTTCTCTCTAAGAATTTCTCTGTTTACGCTCAATGGAATGGTTTCTTGTGTATCATTCTATGTATTGGTCTAGGTGTTGCAAATATCTTTCATTTTTCGGCTGTTGTCGCATTCTCTATTGTTTGTATAGTGCAAGGTGCTGTTTTAATATTTGTTGAATTGCCATTCTTATTGAAGATTTGCCCATTATCAGAAAATTTTATTGTTTTTATCAACAGATTCAGTAATAATAAAGCTAGAGCACTTTTCTACCTAGGAATGTCTATTATTCAATGGTTAAGCCTGTTGATCCAAACAACATCTTTGGTGGTGCCAGCTTTATTTTTAGCTTTTAGTGCTATCTTTTATGCATTTGCTGCTCTAAAAAATCAAGAATTCCATAATGGAGGTGCTGGTGCTATTTCAGAAGAGTTCACTCATGAAGCTGTTGCAAGAGAAATTCTATAGAAGGACTGTACTGTATTGAAATAATCATAAATGGATTAAATTATATATAAAAGCTATATGTTAGATTCAAAGTATAAATTAATTCGTCATGTGTATTCTTAAATTGGTTCTATATCTATAAGCTTGTAACTAACAATTGCAATTTTCTATGATAATTATTATATTTAACTTTCTATTATAAGTATTTATTAGCTTAACTCTTCATAATCTACTCTCTAATTCATAATCATCTGATATCAGAGGAGCTCCACATGAATCTAATACTTTCTCTATTTGCTTTTCATCAGCATCCTTAATCAATACATGTATATGAGAAAAGTCTTTGATACTTTGCAATGATTGCCAATTTCTAAACCATAATATATTCTGTTTTGGTATATTCAAACCTTCAACAAATGTTTTGTTGATGTATTTTTGTATCAATGACCTCGTCTTCTCAGAAATATCACCACTAGGAGAATTTGGATCTGATTCAATTGGGAACTTTGTCCATACCAAAAGATGTTCAATTCCTTTATCAAAAAAATAAGGAAACTTATTCTTCACTATCTTAATATCATTAGGGTTACTGAGTAGTTCATTTGATGTTGGCTCTAGATTAGATTCGATGATTTTATTTGGGTCTTTGGGGTCAACTTCAATCCAATGTAATTCATCTCTTAACAAACTTAGTACAGGATTTATATTATTCAGTTTCATGACCGCCTTGTGTTTTTCATATACACCAAGCATTTCCTTTGATCTTTTAAGAAGCTCCAAATGATTACCATCTTTAAGATTGTTAGTTAACTGTCAAACGCATATTAATTGTACAAGGAATTACATACTTATAATATAGTTAGCCTCACTCCATGTTATAGGGGAATTTCTGTATTTGGCTAATGACATCTCTATTTTCAAATGAATGGCGTGTTTCTGTAGTATATAGGAGTTAAAGTAAAGATGGATTGTCTTTGTGTTATACCCTTTTAAATTTACCAGAAAGTCCGCTATCTATTGGCAGAAATATCACTGGTCGATAAGCACTATCATGGGTGAATGATATGAAGAATATGTATTTTCAAGTTCTCTGTATAGTTAATATTACAGTGATATCTGTAGATTTAATAATAGTTTGATTAAATATTGTGAATTTTTACACAATTGCAATTCTAAAATTTGTTTTAATGAGTCTAGGACTTCATTTTCCATGAATAATATCATCATACTCTTGTTCTGTTAAAACGTTTCCAGATGTGTTAAGAATATCCTCTAAAAGTTGAGGCTCAAGATCATTTATAAGTACGTGTATATGTGATAATTCTCGAACACTTTGAAGTACTGGAAAATTTCTAAACCATACTATATTTTTTCGTTCTATATTTAAACCTTTTATAAATGTCTTTTCAATATACTGTGAAATTACAGATCTTGTGGTTTCAGAAACATCTAATAGAGGTGATAAAGGGTCTGAAAGTATTTCTAACTTAGTCCAAACAACAAGATGAATGACACCTTTCTCAAAATTATATGGGAATTCATTAGTGATTATCTTAGCATCATCAGTACAAGTATAAAGTTTATTTGATTTTGGAGTTAAATCTACTTCACCATTTTCATCTATCCAACACAGTCTATTTTTGATAATATAACCAACAACGGTTTCATTCTTACTAGCCAACTCTTGTTTAAATTTTTTATAGTTATAATGTTGTGAATAGCTTCTATAAAGTTCATCTAATTTATTTTCATCTATAAATAAACAATAAACACTTGTTAGTACTTTTCAACTTCTTTTAATCTAATCAAAAATACGTATATATACAACACACATACTTATTAGCTCTTTGGTACGTTTCCAACTAATAGGTTCATTGCTTAAATATGGCATTTTCCTTGTTTCTATTTGAATGTTGATGATTAATTTGTTTTTGTAAACAAACTGTCATTTTTTTTAAAAAAAAAAAAAAAAAAAATCTAATAATTTACCTACATCAAAAATCAAACCAGGGGCACTTTAAAAGTTAATGCATAATATTTATTATTATTAGGAAATAAGGTATTAAAAAATATATAAACCATCTAATCTATTTATAGTAGTAGAGAGAAATAACAAATTTTAATGAAAACCAGAAAAAAAATGCAAAATAAATCTAATAACCTAAAATAACTTTTAATGTATAAGTGACAACAATAGGCAATGTTATAATCATTATAGGATATTGCATCAATATAAGGATTGAGAAACAATCCATCTGTATATGTTCACCGTCTAGTGGTGTATAAAATGCAGTGAAATATAGTTGAGCAGTAGATGAAGGAACCGACCATGCAATAATTAAAACAAATCTTTCAATTGCTGAATTTAACCAACCTTCTTCATAAATTTTTTGTGTCCATGCCATACCAATAATTGGAAGTACAACTAATCTCATTAAAACCATGCATAATGCAACTTTCCAAAAACCTTTTGGTAATTCTTTAATTTCTAGTCTAGCAATTGTACCACCTAATAATAGTAAACCTAATGGGACTTGTGCATTTCCTAAGTAGGAAGTAAGATCCATTATAAAGTTAAGAACAGGTAATTCATCAGGTGCTTGTCTCACATCAATAGAATTATGAACAAAAAGACATCTTAACCAAGGAACCATGGTAATTAAAAATGCTAACAATAATGAAGAAGAAACAGGTCTAATTAAATTAGCAATCATATAGTTAAAGGTAGCAATTAATTTATGATTATTTAAGAACTGATGGAATTTGGATCTATTACCAGTGATTAATTCTTCTTCCGCTGTAAGAACTCTATTTAAATCAATACCAACTTCTTGAGTCTTTGACATTGATCTTGCCATATTATCAATTGTTGCAATTTTTAAAATATCAGCTTCACTGTATTCATTAATGACAGTTTCTAAATTTTGTGGTTCTGATGCTCTTCTAGTTGAATATGCAGATGCATTTGTTCTCATTCTCATTAGTCCAGACTGTGTAGGTAATTTTCTTAGTTTTGAAAATTGAGAGGAGACTTCATCAGTTTCATCATTATTATTTGAAGAAGCAGAAGCTGATGAGATTCTTGGACGATCTATTATAGTTACTGAAGGTCTTCCTCTTACTGTTGAAGTTCTTGTAGTATGGTTACCAGTATTTATAGGGATAACATCATAACTATTAGCAAATGATGCTAATGATTGTATATCATCCATCTTATTGTTATCATTTTTAATTTTATCTTTATGTGATGAGACATCTTCTTTTGAATCTTCAGAATTATCACTTTCAACATTCTTTTCTTCTACACTTAAAGGATCATTATCTTCTTTAAAATCAAGACCAATCATTTGAAACATCCCCATATTAAACATTAAAAAAGCTTGGATTGACGCATAAATACATATATATGAAACACCTCTATCAGCTTCATCAGATGAAAAGATCAAACCAGTCCCCATACTTTGAACATAAGCAATTGGTAAATCACTAATATTTGCAAATATACCACTAAAGATGATACCCCATTTCCATTTATTAGGAACAGGTGTAACTAAACTTATAAGAAATGCTAATATACCACCTAAAGCAAATAGAAGTAAACAAGCTAATGTTATAACACCAATTTCTTTGATTTGACTTCCTGATAAATTTGTGATAATTTTATTAAATGTTAAAGCTGGTGCAAAAACGTTAACAACTAAATTTGATATACCACGACTGGTCTCCATTGATAAAATATTGGTTTTGACACAAACCCACCCAACGAAAATAATCAAATAAATCTTAAGAATAGGTTTAATAGCAACATATATAGCATCACCAACAGTTATTTCAGTTGACATTTTGAACAAAATTTTAATTTGTTGGTTTTTGTTAGGGCTAAACTGGATGTGGTTTTAAGACAAAGAAACTTGGTAAAGAAAGCACAAGAAAACTGTTGATAAATAGATCTTCTTCCTTTTGGAAACACCTCTACTATAACCACAACCTTTAGAACAAGTACAACAAGAGATACATCAAAGAATAAAATGAAAATTTTTGGTTCAACTTTTAAAATTTCTAGACTGTTTGAACTCTTATTTTTTTTTTTTGGAGAAGTAGAAAATTTTCATATAAAGCCCGCTTCTCCACTATAAAAAATCCACCTCTTAAATTTGTATTTAAATTAAAAATTAACATTAAAAATTGAAATAATGAATAAAACATGTTAATTATAAATAAATAAAATTATAAATAAAATTTTAAATAAAGTTATAAATAAATAAATGTTATATTTTATTTATATATCCACATTATCTTTTGCAAAATAGCAACAGTTAATTGAAATAAAAACTTTTACAAAAAAAAAAACCCCCAAACAGAACCATCGCTATTTGATGAAATTAGTCACCCTTTAACGTATAAGTCACCAATATAGGTAAGGTGATTATCGTTGTGGGATATTGCATCAACATTGATATAGAGAAATAATCCATTTGAATATGATCACCTCTCAAAGGTGTATATAAAGCAGTAAAATAAATTTGTGCTGTAGCTGAAGGAACCGCCCATCAAATAATCAAAATAAATTTTTCAATATTATCTGTACTTAATCAACCTTCTTTATAAATTTTTTTGAGTCCATGCAATTCCAATTATTGGTAAAAGAATTAATCTCATAATAACCATTGATGATGAAGTTTTCCAAAAACCTTTTGGTATGTATCTAATCTTTAATCTTGCAAGTGTACCGCCTAATAGTAATAAACCAACAGGAACTTCAGTGCCACTACCAAGATATAAAGTTAAATCCATTATAAAATTTAAAACTGGTAATTCATCAGGTGCTTGTCTAATATTAATTCAGTTATGAACAATTAGAGCACGTAACCATGGAATCATTGTAATAGCAAAAGCAGCAATAATTGTTATAAAACAAGAACAAAATAAATTTGTGTCAAATTATTAAAATACTGCTCTAAAATTGAATTTGTTTAAAAATTTAAATTTGAAATCTTGTTGTATCTTTACTATTATTTCTATTATTAATTCTGTTTGAATATTTTTCAACTTTTTCTAAATCGAAATCAATCTCTTGTATTAATGACATTAATCTTGTAATATTTGTATTGGCTTTTTTTTTAAAAACTTCTGCTTCACTATATTCATTAATAAGTGATTTTAAATTTTGATTCTTTTGTCTTGCTATTCTTGTTGAGTATATGGAGACATTAGTTTTAATTCTTGACATATATGAACTTGTTTCTAAATTTTTCCTTTGGTAATTCTTAGTTAAAATAATGTCTTTATATTGATTTTAATTTTTCTAGTTGTTAAATTGAATATCAGTTAATAGAACTATATTGAACTATTTTCTGATGAATTATCTGAACTTCTGTTTTCTGATACATTAGTTGTTCTTGATTGAAATTTGTTTTCATGTTCTTTGCTAGTAGATTCATTAAAATCAAAAAACTTTGGATAGTTTGATATAAACAATCATATGCAACACCTTTGTCAGTTTGTTTAGACGTAAATACTAAACCAGTACCCCCATACTTTGAATATAAGCAATTGGTAAATCGCCAATATTTGCAAATATACCACTGAAAAGAATACCCCATTTCCATTGTAAAGGAACAGGTATTAATATATTTATAATTAGAGTCAATATACCACCTATAGCATATAGAAATAGACATGCTAATGTATCTTTTATTGACTACCTGATAAACTTGTAACTATTTCATTGAACATTAAAGCAGGTAAAAATATATTAGAAACTAAAGCTGATAAACCTCTACTTGTTTCCATTAACACTTAACCAACCACGAAATATGATCAAATAAATCTTAAATATTGCTCTGATAGCTACATGAATAGCAAACAGTTCCTACACTAATTGATGGCATTTTAACATTAACAGTTGATTCTCATTAGGATTCTCTCTCTCTATCTTGTAAAAAAATAAACAAGTTATGGTAAATTTACTAGTGATAGTTCTCTTTCTTTATACATTATAAATATATAATTAAGTCAAATATTTGATTTAAAAGATAAAATAATGCAATAGGAATATCTTGAATTTTGAGTCAGACTGTTATTGATGATTTAAGCTAATTGTGGTCAAGAGCTTTTTCAAGATTTATATAAACAATACAGATTCATCTCTCATCTCTTCCAGAACATCAACTCTCACATGACATTCCATTGGATATCCAACACGTCTTTTCAATTAAATTTTAATTGTAGCAGCTCCTAAACCAAAAACTAACTGTAACTCCTCCAAAACCACAAAAACAAATATGACTAAACTTCTAACCTCCAAGATATTCAAATTTTGGCAGAAAAATTTTCAAAAAGTATCTAATATCTTACCTAGTATATAACCACAATCATATATAGTTGTTTTATTGTATTACATCCTTTTATTTCTCGTTGTAATCACTCTCTCGCAATAGGGTAAGAAATTGGTGGGTGGCCCAAGCGCTTTCAATTCCCCAAACAAAAAAGTCAGAAATTCTAGTTATCAACATCTCAGTAGCTCACAAATTACTTATAAAGTACAACAACATCTGCAATGAACAACCAAATAATATCATTCCCAGAGAACCTACCTGCTTCAAAGTTCAAAACTCCTATTCCTCCTGCTCTGAAGTTCATAACGAGCCTATTAAATAGATCAGGTTTAGGTTTAACTGTAGTTTACTTTGTTTTGATAGTGATAGTACAACCTTTATTAGAATTACAATATAAGAGAAGAAATGAGTTTGTATCATTAGTTCTAGATAAAGCTCAACAGCTACTCACCAAATTAGTAGAGATGAATAAGTCTTTACCACCAGTAGCTATACCTGTTGGTGATAAGAAGTATGTTAGTGATGCTCAAGTTCAGACTGATGATAATGATCCAATCTCTATCAATAATGGTCATGTTTCATTTAGTTTGCAAAGACAAGAAGAATTAGATGAGGAAGAATTTAAGAATGGAAATGCTATTAATACAAAATTGAATGAATTAGTTACATCTTTAAAAGATTCACAAAGAGTTGGTGAAATTGATGGTATTTATTCTTTCAAGTATCAAGTCAAAAATTTACAAGCAAAAGTTGAAAACTTTTCAAATAATGATTATGTCAAATCAAGAATAACAAAACCAGGTGAAAATTTAACTGATATTAAAGGTTCAATAAGAGCATTAAAAGGTCTTTACCTTACTGGTCAAGTTTAATGCTTTTAAAAATATCATAATGTATGAAATAATCGTTTATAAATTTGCATTCCTAGTTTCTAACAGTTTCCTAATACGTATAGTTTTAATTTAATAATTTATTTATCTATTAATCAACTAAATTCGTAACATTCATTAAAATTATAAATGCTCATCATGAGCTTTTGATTGTTATATACAAGATCTATATTTATTAATTATTGATATGCAAGTTCATTGTTGAAGATTGTTCAAAAGATTTTATTAGATTTTCTATTTCTAAAGTTTATAATAGTTTTTGAATCTTTATTAGGTGAATAAGAATCACTTCCTTCTAATGGTATAGCATCGTCATCTAATGTATCCTTATAAGATTTCAATATATCTTTTTCAGAATAAGATTCTTTGATAAAATGTAGACCATCCTCTTTTACATTCATCTTCTCATCATTAATTGAATCTTCATTGACTTTCTTCTTATGATAATTATTTCTTTCTTGAATTAATTTTTTATTGTCATCAGTAATACCTAATACTTCTTTCTTATAACGTTCACCTCTTCTTTTCCATCTTTGAGCAATTCTTTCTTCTTCTTCAGATGATGGTTTCCATTTGCTCTTCAAAATCTTGACAACTTCATTATAACCAATACGAAACTCACTTGAAAGATCTTTTATCTTTGTTTCTGGAAATTGTTGTTTAATAAATCTAATATTTTCCATTTGTTGTCTTGATAATTTTTTTCCATTCATTAATCGTTCTTTTTGTGCTCTTTTCCTTTCTTTTTCTTCATCATCAGTTAATCTACTTCTTTTAAGTATCTGTTTAACCCTAGCAATAGTATCACTCTTTAGATTAATACCTTTCAAAGGAAGATTACATTTTTTCTCTGAAATTTTCAACTCTAATTCATGCTGTTTCTTCTTATCAAATAAACCTTGTGTCCCATATTGTAATTCTTTAGTGAATTTGTCATTTTCATCAATATCTCCTATTTTCAGTTCTTTCACTCTAGCTAATTTCCTTCTATATTTATCCTTTGAAATTTTTATTCTTGTAAAACCTTTTAATGGATCATCATCATCATCACTAACATTACTATTTTGAACAACTTGTGAAAATGAGAACCTCCTTATAAGCAGACCATTTGAATTTTTAGTAAGTGATAATAAATTAAAACCACTTCGAAATGGAAATGCCAACATCTAAAGATAAAGGATATCGTTTTAAAAGAATAAGAATTAATATTAAAACTACTTATTTAACAACTTTAATTATATGCCTTTCTAAATAAATTTTTCTTTTATGTCCTCTCAATTTCGAGGGTTTTATCACGTGATTTGCTCCTCGGAATTCAGTATTTGCTTGTTTTGTTTTTGTTTTGATTTGGAAATAAAAAAACTGGTTAAAGGTTACTTCTTCACTTTGAAAAAGTTTAAGACAAAAGATATTTGAGTAAAGAAAGTATACAACAGGTATCTTCAAACCACAAAAAGGCAACTGAATATCACAAAACAAAATTATAGATTTCAGTTTTAATACTTTTTATTCTTTTGCTCCTACTGATATGAATTTTCTTAAAAAGTTTTTAGGGTCCTCTTCAAAAGGTGAAATTGCCATCATCCCATCTGGTAGATTCTATTTAAAAAGAGGACCAGGTTCACCAAAATCCTCACATGAATGTATCTACACTGATGCTGCTGTTGTCATTCGTGAAAGTTCTATCCCTCATAACTTCCAATTAGTGGTTCAAAGAGCATATGCTGAAGGCGAAGAGCAATTAAAAAGTGATGATGATGATGATGACTTTGATGATTTACAAGATGAAAGAGCATATCTTATTGATCCAGAATTAGAATTTCATGTTATTAATAGAGAAGCCTCACTGGCTATTTCATGGTTTAATCAAGAAGGTGATGGTGAAAGTTTTGAATTTTATGTTGATGATTCGATTAAAGCTAGTGAAGTTGATCAATTTATGGATACCATTTATCGTTGTGAATATGAAAGAAAATATAATAGATCATCTGCTGGAGTTACAGAAGAACAATTAGAAGAATTTAAGATTGATCCATTTGAAAAAGAATTTACACAAAAGAGTATTCCACCAACATCATCAGAAGCACCTGATAATGATTCTGATTCACTATATGAAGATGCAGAAGATGCTACAGCAGATGTTAAACAAGAAGTAACTGCCACAGGTGATGAAAAAGTTGATGATACATGTTTGAAAAAAGAACCAAATGGTGAAGAAATTATATCAATTAAAGCAGAAGTAAGAATTTATGATCCTGAATTAGAAAGTTTCACTTTACAAGACCCAGAAGGAACTATAAGTATATTAGATTTAGGAGATTGGACTTATTGGTTATCTGTCAAATCAGACTCTGGAATTGAATTAGGTACTATTATTTCATCATATTTAAATCCAGTTTTTAATTATGAAGTCTTATCATTTATCTTTAATTATAGTGTTGAAGATTCTATATTTTCATGGTTATTAAGATTTAAAGACGCAGAAACATTATTAGAATTTCAAACAGGTTTTATGAGAGCTACTTGGGAATCTAAAAATCAAAGTAAATGGGTTAAAGCTGATGAAAATGATAGAAACTATATCATGAGTGCTTTTAACGTCAATGAAGTTGATGATGATATGGCTGATTATATAGCTGAAGAAGAAGATGATGAGGAGGAGGAGGAGGAGGAGGAAGAAGAAGAAGAACAAAAATTTAGTTCAGCACCTACAAATCTTCGCACTGGTTTACATAAAGAAACATTTTCGGATTCTGAAGATGAAGATGAAAATCTAGTAAAGAAAGAATATTTTAAAGGTTCAAAAAATAAGAATTTAACTGTTGCTTTTAAGAATGATCGTTCATATGTTACAAGAGATGATAGAATTGGTGTTTTTAAAACATCAGAAGATGATGATTTAGAATTTGTTACTGCTATAGAAAATTTATCATTAGATGGTAAAAGTACATTTAATCCAACAAAGATGATGTTACATACAGAGGATCGTGCTTTAATTATGCAAGGTGATGATAAAGAAAAATTATTTAAAATGGATCTTGAATATGGTAAAATTGTTGAAGAATGGAAAATTAAAGAAGATTTATCAGTTGTTGAATTTGGTCCATCAAAGAAATTTAATCAAATGACTGGTGAACAAACATTTTTAGGTATTTCAAATAAAGGTTTATTCAATATTGATCCAAGATTAAATGGTAATAAATTAGTTGAAAGTGAATATAAATCATATGCTACAAAGAATGATTTTAGTTCATTTGGTACTACAGAACAAGGTTATATTGCTGTTGCATCAAATAAGGGTGATATTAGATTATATGATAGATTAGGTATTAAAGCTAAATCATTGATTCCTGCTATTGGTGATGCTATTAGACATGTTGAAGTATCTGCTGATGGTAAATGGTTATTAGCTACATGTAAAACATATTTAATTTTAATTGATTTAACTATTAAAGAAGGTAAAAATAAAGGTTCATTAGGATTTCAAAAATCTTTTGGTAAAGATGTTAATCCAAAAGTAAGAACATTAAAATTATCACCAGAAAATACAGCAGCAATGAGACAATTAACTAAATTACCATTAGATTTTACTAAAGCATCATTTAATGTTGGTTTGAATACAAAAGAACAAACTATTGTTACATCAACTGGTCCATATGCTATCACATGGTCAATGAGAAAGATCTTGCGTGGTGATGCTGATCCATATATGATTAAAAGATATTCATCAAATGTTGTTGCAGATAATTTCAAATTTGGTACTGATAAGAATGTTATTGTTGCTTTACAAGATGATATTGGAATGGTTAATAAGAAAGAATTCCGTAGAGTTGATAGACAATCATTAGCTTATCAACCTGATTCAAGAGGAAGATTTTAAAACACATTCCCTTCCCCCCCCCCAAATATTTTTTTTTTTTATTTATATTCTGCATATAACATGAACAATCATTTATTGAACTAATTTTTTTTTATATATAAGTCTCATTTTCATCATCATCATCATCATCATCATTAATACATTAATAATTTTCTCTTTTTTTTAATATACCAAATTTTTTTTCAAAGTTTCTTTTCTTTTTATAATATTTATCCTTTTTTTTTGTGTTTCTAATGATATATATATATATATAGTCTTTGTATAGTTGAAATTTAATAATACATTGAAGGAGTAGTTTTAGTTTTTATTTTATTTTTTTCTCTATATTGTACAATATCATTTTAAAAATTAAAACTTTTTTTCTGATTTCAATGTATATAATATTAATATTTATACTTTCTTTCTATACCAACACTATTTCTTAACTCATCATAAAATAATAATCTAAAAGCTTTAAACCTTTGTAATTTTGATGGTTCATATAAAGTATCCATTTCTTTATACCTTGGAGCATTTAATGGATGATCCATTGGTTTTATACCATTTATCCTACAATAAATATTTCGTACAAATCTATGAAATCTTTGACTATTTATAAGCTATTGTTTTATTATATAAAGTTAATGTTAGTTAACTGATCAATATAATTATGGTATTAAAATAACTTACTTTTCTATAGAAGAATTCTTCTAGATTACTCATTATATGATTAATAATTTGTATAATTTGTATATAAAAGAAAAATGTCTGAATTTCAAAAATAATTTTGTCTTTATGTAAACAGTTTATATAAAATTAAAAAAAAAAAAATTAAAAAAAAAAAAAAAAAAAAAAAAAAAAAAAAAAAAAAAAAAAAAAAAAAA